>JAVCKT010006102.1:6873-23940 GCA_032273925.1 Rhynchotus rufescens | reverse complement strand
CCGGCCGCGCCCCCGCGCCCTGCCCGCCCCCGCGGAGGCTCCGCGCGCGCGCCGCGGGACGGGGGCAGGGCGGCTCCGCGCGCCCCCGCTCAGCCCCACCGGCCCCCGGGGGCTTTCGTTCGCGCCCGCCCCCTCGGGGCTGGCGGCTGCCTCCTGCAGCCCAGGTCGCCCTTTAAGTGATCAGTTCCCGAGGCCTTTGGAGGCCGGGAATTCCCAGGGCCTTGGGAGGCTGGGAATGCCCTTCGGAGGCCGGGCAGTGCCCCCGTGCCCGCAGGCACCAGCACAGCCGTGCGGGGAGCGTTGCGTCCGTGGGAGCGCTGCTGCCGTCTGCGTGGCCTGCACCCTTGTGCCTTCACCCTACCTGACGCTCCAAATACTCACATTATCTATATATTATGTATATGTGCCCGTGTATATGGAAACATGGACGCAGACATGCTTTCCAGCACAGCCATGCTTGTGCAATAGTCCCTTAAATTACTTTCAAGTCCCACCAGGAGTCTAAGTAGTCCTCGTCCATGCAGCCTAGATCTCTATCTTCTCCTGCTCCAATATCCTTACTGGCATAGGACTTAACAAACGAGCATGCAGTTCTTTGCCATCCATGAAGATGTGAAGATTGGAAAAGGCCACCTGCCGAATAATAGTGGATGCAATGGATGCCTTGGGTTTTAATTTCCTTGCTTTGATCTTGCCTGTGGTGTCTGATGGGTGCAGTAAAATATCAGCAAAACTGATAGCCCTTTCCCATAAAGGAGAGCAGTGCATGTTTCACAAGTTAGACCAATGCTGTGGAGGTTGTGTCCAGGTTGCCCTCCCAGATAAATTTACAGAGGGCTGTTCCCGACTCCTGTTTAGGTGATGTGACACAGTGGTGCTTTTCGGTGAATAACCTATTGCACTTGAGTGCCTTAATCCCACAGTTGGATTTCCCAAGATGTGAGGAGATGCAAAACACAGACCAACGGGCTCGTGTTGCTTCATGCTCTAAGGATAATGTTCCTTAATGTTGTCTCGATGAAGTGAGAAGTGATGAAATTTCAGTTGAATTGTATGCTACTTAGGACTGTCTTAAGCTGTGCTGTGCGGTAGCCTATTTTGTAATGTTTTATGTCTGCTCCTGGTTCTCAAAAAAGGGTGCATTTGAGCTGAAAGAACCTCAGAATGTCTTTCATAAGTCTAACTCCCAAGATTTATAGGCCAGCTTTCTCTAGTTCTTAAATTTACAAATTCTGAAACATCCCTGTGCTAAGACTTGATCTCTCAAGGGACTTTATGTCTTGAGGCATCAGAAAATGAAATAGCTGAAGCATAAGTGAACATGTGTTTTGAGACTAGTTCTGTATAGGACCAAGTTGCCTTTTTATTTCCCATATGAAGGTTTCTTCTCTTTTAAATCTTGTTCTGTGATCTTGTCCAGTGTATTATTATCTTGCCCGGTTTAATATTTTGGCTTGCTGTCAATGAGCAGAGCTAGACCATGTTATAAATCCCAGTAAAGTCCTGGAGAACAAAAGCACCTCAGTTTTAACAGGAGTTTTGTCCTTTCCCCCAGAATGGAAGTTTCTTGGAGAATCACGAACGAGTTGTTGCGATGGGCTCCATCGTGATGGCGAGGCTTTACGTTGCATGAAAACTGGGCCAGATTTCAAGTCTAATTTATACCAGCATCAGCCTATGAAAACTCTGTGAGGAGTCAGTGAAATCTTACTAGACGATATTGGTGGGATTGGGATGGGAATTTGTCATGTCCCTCTGGTCTCCACGGTGCTTTTGTCCATGACTCGTGTTTTGGGGCATTTCTCTGCTGCTCAGCAAAGCTGCCAGTCTCTGACCATGCAGTTCCTTTGTCTCTTACTCGTGGTGTCTCAAGGTCAGCGAGATGCTTGCACTCATCCAGAAGCGTGTTTTAATATACTCAGGTGTGTGTATGTGCGTGAGAATGTGTTAATCGAAAATACCGGCCTTGCTGGGTTGCTACCAGCTCACGTCTGCTCGCGCTAGCAAGGAGCTTGGTGCTCTGCACGAATTAAACAGATGCTGCTGTGCCCATCCTGCTGGAAACGAAACGGTCTCTTCAGCGCGGTGCCAGCTGTTTGCATTATCGCTGCTCTTTTTTAGCGAGTTGCCCTTCCAGTAAAATATTGGTACATCTAGACAGAAGTTCCTGGCTCTACACTTGGCCACGTTGTAATCCAGAGCTGTGCTGTGGTGCGTGGGTGTCCTGGGTGAGGAGGTGGATTTCTTGGCGACTCTTTAAAGGAGATGCAGCAAAGAATAAAAGAGGATGGTCTGATGGTCTATAGGCTTATTTTTTTACCCGCATACCTTTAGCTCAGCTGCTATCCATCAGGTAACTCAAAGCTTGCAGGAACTGAGCACCACATCCCTTCTTGCTTGTTGCCTTGTTTGTCAAAGGTTGTTGAAATTCTACAGCGTTGGCAGTGAGATCGGGAGAAAAGAGCTGTTCTCTGGCTGCTTTGTATTATAGTTACATGACTTCTTAAGTTATAGAGTGCTCAAAAAAATGGCTTTGGAGATAGAGGCTGAAGAACTCTACATTTATGCTTCTAAGTAAGGTTTAAGCACTTACCACTTAATTTCAGGTCAGAATAAGCAGAAGAACTTTCTTTACCATTCCTGTGCACAAACTTTGAAGGCTTCCTCTTGGTTTTTTTTTTCTTCCTTTTTGGGGCAGGAAGTAGGTGAGAAAAGGGGTGAAGCAAACCATTCCATTTTCATCCCGTAAAATGGCTAGTAGGGTAAAGCCCATTAGCAGTTGCACGTGACTTTGTCGTCTTTAAGTTCAGCAAGACCATTATTTGTGTGGAATGAGGGAAGGGCAGGAAATCAGTCGTCTCGGAGCACGGGCATCTCGGGTTGTGGCAGGTGAAGTGTTTTGGCTGCAGCTGTCTGATTGTGGCCGTGCTCTTCTTGACACGACATGAGCCCAGCCGCCGGAGTTCTCGTCGTCCTTCCTTGTTATGGCAGAAGATGGTTCAGTTAGAAGTCACCCTCTTCACTTCTACCTCTATCACCCAGTGGTGATAACAGGAACCAGCAGAAATAGGTCTGTCCCTTTGACCGGTGCGACAGCGTAAGAGATTATTAAAAGTATAAATTCTTCCCGTGGTGCTTGATAAAGTGCTGGTGCTCCGTTAAGTTTGGGAAAGCCGAAGGCTGTGCTTGAGCTATGATTTTGGTCGCTGGAATATTTTCCTTTACAGCTAACGCTGCATATCACATGTCCGTTTTGAAGTCACAATAACTGCTTTCATGGGGCTTCTGCGGGGGACTGGCCCGGGGAATTTGCATGTTAAGCAGTGCGATTTGTTGCCACGGTTGGACTAATACAGTCGGCCCATGCACGGGCCGCGCTGACAAGGGCCCTGTGAGCGAGCTCTTCATGGCACGTTTGGTACGTGCCCCTTCGCCCGGCGCTTGCAGAGGCTCTTCCCCGCGCGGCGGCGGTTCCTCGCGGTGCCTTTCTGCACGTCCTGCCCACGGGTTTGTTGTTCCCTACGAGAGGCCGTTCCAGACGTCAGGTAGCTCCCGACGTTCTGTAAAGCAAGCCTGAAATAGGATGTGACACGTGTTTTTTACAAAAAAAAGTAGTGATAACCTCGGGTCTGGTGATAGCTGATAGGCCTTGTTATGGCTTGGCCTTGGCCTTCTTTTGAGTGCGCGTTTTCTTCAAGAAATAAGGTTAAGATGGTTTAAAACTAATAAAAAAATATATATACATAGTAAGAAAATTTTTTTTTTTTTTTTTTTAATTTCTTTTTTTTTTTTTTTTTTTTTTTGATCTCTCCCAGCTTCCATAACGGCACACAAAGTTTTTATGAGAGCTTTGTCATAAAAGTAGCCTTTGATGACCCGCATTCCCCAGCTGAGCTCAGGGGTTCTGCAGGCCGTGTGCTGAGAACACCTCGTAATTAAATCCTCGCTGTTTTCCTGCTGGAATATCACTTTGATATGACAATTTACCTTTGTAAACCAGTGGGCTTGGCTTGCTTTCTCAGGTGATAATGGTTAACTCTGAGTAACTGAAATAAGGTGTTATTTTTGCTGTTAATAAAGGCTGACTGATGCAGCTGTTGTGTTTCCTTTTGGCATTTTTCCTCTCTAATTGTTTGTTTGGTTTCAAGATGAAGTGATTTGTTTTAATTTCTCTGTTTGGGATTCAGTGTTGAAAGCAACAAAATTGTCCTTCACTGAATATTAAATACAGTAAATTGAACTTTCTTTGTGCTTTAAAGATTTTTTTTTGATAAATGGCAAAGACTATTAGCAGCCTCTTTGATTAAACTCTGTAAAGCAGCCATCCACACTTATTACAGTTATTATGATAGATATTATTTTTAATGCGAATGTTGAATAATATAACTCATGAGTCACAGATTACAATATAGTTAAAGTTAGAAGTAAAGATCAACCTTATATTTAAGCCTTGCCAGTTCCCTCAAGTTCTTGCAGGTAGAAGGGTCCAGCTAAGCCCTGTTGGACTAGTAGCCTGCAACTAAGGCTGAGAAGAAATCTGAAAAACTTCTGACCAGAAGACCTTGTTGAGGAACAAATACTTCTACGACTTTCTTTTTCCCTAAGTATTGCAGTCTGTTTTGTGCTTACAGGGTTTTCTAAAACTAATTTCCCCCTGTGTTATAGACAAACACTGTGTATAAGTCGGTTGCGTTTTTACTGTCGCTACCCCACGTCCTTAAAGTTCAGGTTTCTTAAAGTTCAGATTTCTTGGATCCTTTTTTTTTTTCCTTTTTGGACCTTAAGCCCTTTATATTGTGAATGACTTGGGACTGCTACAGGAGGCTGCAGTCTAGTAGCCGGTGGCTGTTTTGTGATCCTGCTCCATTTTTTTTTCTCACCAGATTTAGAGCGAATATTGGTGGAGCCTGCCTAGTGTTCCACGACCATTCAACCATTCTTATCTAGACCCTGGTATTTCCACTGAGCATCACAGTTCTCCAGACCAGGACTTTGAAAGAACATGCAGGCAGGATTTGGTTTGCATCCCAGGTGGGATAATCCAGGAGCGTTTACTGAAGGGAGGTTCAAGTCACCTCTTATGAAGAGGTGCCTGATGTCAGCTGCAAGGCAGGAGCCAGTTATTGGTGTCCATTGCTCCGGCTTGCACGTGCTCAGAGTGGAGGTTCGGAGGCTGGAAGTGCTCTTGGGATTTTGTTTCTCTTGTAGGAGTCAGCTGGTGACAATGACCCTCTCCAGGTTTTGCTAATTCTAGGTTAGAAACCTAGACAGCCAGAATAATCCAAATTACAGCAGAGAGACCGCAGGCAGGCTGGCGAGACGGTCCTTGGTGACGTGCTGTCCTGTCCTGTGAGAGACGCTCCGTCGCCCGCGGCCTCGCGGGAGAGGCCGGGAAACGACCCGGTCCGGAGAGCGCAAGGAAGAGGGGAAGGGGCTGCAGTCACTAACCTGGCTTCTGAACGTTGAGTGGAATAAAATGTTCCATCGGGGAGCATTTCTGCTGGGGAGAGCAGAGAAGTTTAGATTTTGTTTTTTTTAAAAAATAGGAAAATAAAATTTCCCCACAGCGTCATGTTGTCATTGTGTTTCTGGTGTGAAAAATGGGGTGGTTAACTCGATATGTTTCCTTCTGGTTACCAGGAATCACCAGCAGAGCATCCAGAAGCAGCCTTAGCCCCCTCGCGTCACGGTGCTCGTGTGAGCCATGGAGAGCACCTATAGCTGGGGATGCAAGTTCATATTTTGCTGTTTTGGCCTGTATGCAGTCACATATGCAAGATATCTGACGGGGTCTGCTTAAGATTCAGCTGGAGCCTCAATTTCACCTTTCTTGTTGAGCCTGGGCCAGGTCTTGCCCCTTGCTTTTCCCAGTGCACGTTCATGAGCTTAGTGCAAGCGAGCGACGGCCAAAGCACGGGGCAGCACCGAGTGCCTAGAGTGAGTTTTCTTTCTTTTTTCCCCCCCATTTCCAGCGTTTGAGATAAACTAAAACCAATGTGTGTGTAGGATGCTGGATGGGGCTGAGGTTTCTAAGGCTACCTTAAATATTTAAAATGACTTAAGTGGGCTGATGTCCTCAGGCTCCGTGTCAGTGGGAGGTGCAGAGGCACCACAACTTCTGAAGGCAATAAGTACACAAACAGCTAATACATGTGCTGTTAATATACATTTCTGAATTTACAGGATCTGTCCTGTATCCGTTTGACCTTTCCGGGACATATTCAAAGCATTTGAAGATTGTGAAGTAGGAATATGGGTGAGAAGGGGCTCCTTTCTGTGCTTCTTGTGGCTTAGATCATTTTTGCAGCTCCTCCCTCCCTCCTTTTCTCAATGTCCCTTTTTCTTCCCTTCTCTCCCTTCTCTGAAGCAAAAATGATTTAAAAACAAAAATTCAAAGAGATGCTTGAAAGCCATTTGTGGGAGAGTATGGGCACAATTTTGAAGAAGTGATTCTTCATTTCCATAGGAAATTGTATGTGATGAAGGATTTGATTTTTTTTTTTCCATATCTTTATGCTTAAGATGAGGTAGAAGGAGGGGGATTTGAGAGTGCATGCATAATATATTGTGTGGTTTTCCCACGTTCTCAAACATGAAAGAAACAGCACTTTTACAAGCGGTAGTGAAGAGCACTTCTGTAGCTCTCAATGAGAACAGGTGCTGCTTGGGGAAAGGATTAGACTAAAATGGGAACGTGTATAATAATGGTGGAGATTGCGCATCACCGTTTGACCTTATTAAAAATGTTTATGTGTGTTCCACCTGCTATTACTGCATTGATAGCAAGTGTCAGTGTTAACACAATGGCAAAACTCGTAATAAGTTGTAATTTTAAATTTCTTAGAGATATAGATGTGGTAACCATAAATAAAAATCTCTGACTTCAGGCAACGTGTTAAATAGGAAAGTGGTTTTTACCATTTTTGCATTAGGGAGGCTTGGTTCTTTGGGAATATCGTCAGGGCCTGAAATTACATCAGGAGCAGAATGCAGGACTAGGAGCTTGTTGCTGTAGATGTATGGGTTTGGGCGTTTTTATTTTATTTATTGTTGTTTCCTTTAGTTTTGAGGGGATTGCTTTGTTTTGCTCTTTTGGTTCAGTGGTGAAGCTCAATTTCTGCTCTCAGACTGTGATCAAGGGCACTCTGAATTCACGAGAGAAACCTCTCACGGCATTTACTCGCTCATTTCTCTGCCACAGAACTACGATCGCCTGTGATTTCTTGTCCATATGGATAAATGCAGCCTTTTTCTGAAAGGATCCCCACACAAGAGCGGGTAATACCTGAAGCTGGTGAAGGCCACTTTCTCCTGCCAGTTTTTCGTTGGCACCGTGCTGCTCTTTGAGCAGCTACGGCCGCTTTAGGACATTGCCGGTTGCAGGATGGTGTCTGGCTGGTGCGAAGGTAAATAATTAAAGCACAAATTGCGATTCACGCGCTTGGTGGGTGCTGCCTGCCCAATTTCTTGGCAGGGCTCTTGCCAAACACATATGTCTCGTGTGCGGAGCTGCCCAACGCCGCCGTAGTGTCTCCAGATGCATTTGCTTCGGCTCTCACACGGTGCAAGTGGAAAGTGTGCATCTCAAAATCATGTTTTTAATGCAGCGTTTTTAACTCCTGGCTGGGCTGCCTGTTTTATGTAGGGTCTCGGATGGCTCTGCTGTGTCCATGGGGCCGTGCAGGCACTGGGGAGGGGGCACGTTGTTTCTCTGAGCATATTGGAGGCTCCTTCAGTGCATGAGTGCTAGAAGAGCACTCTAACTAAAAGAGCCTCTTCTACTGATTTCAGTCTCTGGTGATTCATAGGAACCTATGGGCCACGAGCAGTATGAAGTCTTATTAGGAAGCGAAGTTTAGCATGACACAGAAAGATTTTGGGAATCTGGTAGCCTAACCATCTCGTTGCACGTGTGCCTAAGGAGGCTGTATTCGGTGTCGGCAGCACGCGAGAATATATTCACACGAAGCTGACGGCTCCACGGCTGCACGTCTCCGAGCAGCACCCTGCTTCTCCACTGCACCTTGGGGCTGGCTGCCTGCTCAGGACGTGAGCAGAGTGTCCCACTGGCCGGGATGGAGCAAATCCCTTCAGTTTGTGCACTGTGCTGCTAACGTACATCAAGTGTACGCAGGGAGCTAACGGGGTGAGTGAATGCTGGAATCATAGGGCCCAGAGGAGGGTGAATTACAATTTGATGTTGTGGTTTAGTAAAATATGTTCTATATATATTTTTTTCATATAATATGCAAACACTTTTTGTTGCTGTGTGCCTACAGAGGGATGTTAAAAGCAGGGGTTGCTATAAAAACAATGAGCTGTTGAATTAAAATTCTTTATATAGGTTCTTTAAAGTGCTTATCAACATCTGATATTGTTCTGAGATGTCTATACACTCACTTGAGTTTAGTTTTCTTATTTGCTCGTTGGTGTGTTATTTTTTGCACGTCTGTACCTCTCTGTTCTATCTTTATCCAAACTTAAAACTAGTTCTGGTGCCAAAACAGCTTGAATTGCAACAGAAAACTCCGTGTGTATTGAAATCACATTGCTCGCTGGAAGTCACATGCCTTGCATCAGTCACGTATTGTATGGCCTCACGCCGATGGCACTTAATGCCGCGCTCCATCCCCGTCTCAACGCAGCCGAAACAAATGCTGTCATTGTGCACGTCCGAGCCCCTTCAGCTGCTGCGCGGGCAGAAATGGCTCTGGAAATAAGGCAGGCTCAATTTTGGGCTTGAGCAGAAACCCCGCAGGAGCGGAACAAGGGGGAGTGCAGAATGTTGATCTCGCGGCCGGCAGAAAAAGGAGCAGCATTTTGTCAGAACAAGGGGGACGGGATGGATACTGCAATTTGTGTCGCAGGGAAGCACTGGAACAAGTGTTCCTGAGATGTAAATAACCTTTAGTTCTTAAACTGTGACTTCAGATAGACACTCTTAACAGAGTGGGTTTTTTTTTTCCCCTTAGTATGAGCAAGAAAATAATCCAGTATATAAAAAGCTTATTTTTTTTGCCAACTGTTCTTTACAAACAATTTTGCTATATTTTTTTTTCTTATTTAAATGACAAGAACATCTAGAAAACATGTCTTGTTCTTGCTGCATAGGCCACAACCACCTTGAAGAGAGCACTGTGTAAATAGTGTCTTGTGTCCAGATACGGTTGTCCAAAAGCTCTTTTTCCTGTTTTGCTTCTAATGTAAAGTAACAGGACAAACACTTTGTAGAGTCTTCCCACTGTGAGGATGACTCCAGTGTTTTATGGCTTGCTGTGACCTTGTGGGGGGTCTCATGGCTTCTGTCCAGCTGATTTTTTTGTTTTATTTTGTTTTAAACTGTGTTTCTGTGGAAATGCCCTTATGGGTGGAATCATGTCATTTATGAGTACAGGTCACAGGCTAGGTATATGTTGGGGCAGATAATGGATATTGAATAAATTGAACAAGAGGAACAGTACTGACCCCAAAGAGATAACGGTCTGATAACTGGGGTGTGCTGGAAAGGTGGAAGCAAATTCTGTATTCTCTGAACTTTCTTTGTTCTTCTCTGATATCATCAACAGAGGTGACTCTTAGCAGACAGTCTTTCTCTTATATTTTGTATAACTGTGTACTTAAGGAATATCACTGCCCTGGCTTTATTATCCCAAAGACAGCAGGTATTTCTCTGTATTTTAGGAATGCGCGTGCAATTTCTATACTCCAAAAAATGATTTCTTCCTTTAGGTTATGTTCTGGGGAAATAGCGTGCTGAAGAAACAGTGTCAGCATTTTATTTTATTGTGCTGAGAGCTTATTACCTAGAGTTAATAGTTTGCATTAAGGTCCATATTAGTTAGGAAAATGTCAGAGCTGCCTGGCGGCGGGCAGGAGGTGTTTCTGCCACTGACTGTGTCCTAGCTTGTTACCATCCATTTGTAGACCAAGGTCGGAGATAAGCTGCAAGAGCTGCTATCTGATAGCCGAGCCTGCTAATAAAATAGTTTTAATGGCATTTCAGTATAAAACAAGATTGTGCAGAGTCCAAAATTATGGTCTTGGCAGACTTTTGTATTTTCTAGTTCGGTGCTGTGTCAAACAGAATATTCCATGTTAGAATTTCTGCTAACTGATCTAATCTTGTCTTAAACCCTTTCCAAGTGTGCCTACTCGAGGCTGCTGTTACTATCTGATTGTTCGTCCTGCCAAATTTCCAAGCTGAATTTGTCTTCCATTGATAAAGTCGCTTCTGACTCCTCGCTGCAGCCACCCTGCCCTCTTTTACCTTCTAATTACAGTCCTTTAAACTGAGAGGAGACCTTTTTCCTGCTAAGACAACTCTATTCTCTTGCTGTGGAAATCAGATTAAGCAATAGTAACATTTTTTTTCTCATTCATATTTTGAATCTTTTCAATATAATTCATGTGTTTATGTTGAAGGGTAATGAATGAGAAGCCCAATCTCTTGGAAAACAATTTTTTTTTTTTTTGACAGGATGTTTCAGTGCAGATTATTATATCTGAAAGTCAATCTTGATGATAAATAATGGGCCCATAATGATGAGCTGTTTTTAGCTGGGAGAATGGGGATGAATGCGACGTGAAGCTTTTCTGGTGTATTTTTCCCATGTTCAACTTCGACAGTTGTCAGTATCTTTAGATGGCCCAGGTTGTTTTTCTCTGTGACCAATATTACAGCTGGCTACTCCTGAGAAAATAAAATTGAAGCAGATGAACTGAATTCGAGATATTTTATAGATAATCTTTAACTGTTCGTAGCACTAGCTTTTCTAAGCAATATGATCACTGCCAACATACATATCTTGGTTGCCAACTTGGAATGGTTTGGATCAACTCCATCAACTCCTGCTCTTCCAATTGTATCTTCAAAGGCAAAATTTACATTTCTCACCATTCAAAGTTGCCAGAGTGGCAAAATTTATACTTTTATCTTTGCTTTTGCTTTTTTTTGTTAAGTATTATAAAGTTCTACTTTAGATAAGTAGAGAAGATTCTCTGTACTTGATGAAAGCACACAAAGGTCCCCACCCACAATCCCAATAGTGAATACTATTTTGGCTTCTCAAAGTGCATCATAGGATAATTCAGGTGGGAATGGATGTTGGGAGAACATCTGGTCCAACCTCCTGCCCAAAGCAGGATTAGCTGTTGTAGTTTGATAGCCAGCAGCACAGAATTTGAGGCCTGTTATCAGCACTAAGAGATGCTTTTGCTCTGAATATTGAGTATTTTTTATTGCTTTGAAGGACTGTTAGAGTTAAAAGGCCTTTCCCTTGAAAGTGAGATGGTAAATAGCTTATCTCCCATCGTTGGTGAAATTGAGAATGCTTTACCTCCAAAAATCATTGAACAGTGGTGGGTTAGAAGAGCTGGGGAACAGTGAGTGTGACAGCATCAGCACGTGTGCAGTGTAAGCATTAGAAAATTTATCTTAGTAAGTATTTCTTGTCCAAGACTTGCCATAGCAAATGACAGTTTTCTAGCAAATATTAATTTCTGCAGTTCATTTGCTGAAGTTACCCTTCCTGCAGCAAAAAAATCTCTTTTTCTGATTGCATTTGTGATCACTGCGTTTAATGGTCTCCGTCGCTAGTGCCTACGTGTTGTTACTGCAGTGGTAGTGCTGCAGACTGGTCCTCACAGTTCCGTGGTCTACAGTCCAAAAAGTCGTCAGCAGAGAAGCTGCTGTTGGAAAAAATTGCTGCCTGGGGCCTGGCCGGTGATGAACAGAGTCGTATTGATGCGGTGCAATCCCAGCCGTATGTTGGCAGTTCTTAGTTTTGATGCAGGCTTTTAAGAGCAAGAAAACTTAAATACTTCCTTTGTGTATGTATTCTGTACACCGAGGACTCTGAATAGGCTTCTTTCATGTTTACCATTTCTGGTTGCTGCTCTGGTGTAGTGAGGAATGGAGTCCCAGTTGTGTTGTGCAAAAAAAAAAGGGGTCCTGGATCTAAGGCGCTGTCGATGAGAGCTTGGAGTGCCTGGCTTGCTCCATCTGCAGATCAGAGCTGTGCCTGCATCCAGTCATTGCCCTGAGTTTGTGTTTTAATTGCTGTAACCAGAATTCAGCATTTTGCTTTTTGCATTCAGAAGTCCCTTCGCCTAGTAAAGAATTATACCTGAACGATATATGAAAAAACATAGCGACAGAGAATGGTGGGGAGGAGGTTGGTGTTATATGAGTTTCAAACAGTAGAAACAAGAACCTTACCTTGTTGATGCTTTCTCACTCGTTACCAAATTTCTTATCCATAAATTTGAAGCTTTGCTGATTTTTTTTTTTCCTGCAAGTAGAAGAGGAAAAGGGAGAGGAATAGACTGTCTAGCAACATAGGCTTCTGGCTCAACTTCAGAACCGAAAAGGCTTTTACTCTAGAAGCTTAACTCAAATGCAGAATTAGAGTAGGGTTATTTTTAGTTTGATACTGCAATATTTATGTCTTGAATTATGTGGAAAAGTTGGGAAGGGGCATCCATCTTATAAATGATATGACTGGCCCTTCAGAGCAGGTTGTAGTGATGGAGAACCAGGTGCCTGGAGGCTCGTGGTGCAGCCTGTGTCCGAGGCTGCTCCGGCTGGGACCGCACGTGTGGTGGGTGAGATCCCCACCAAGGCAGTCCTTGTGCAGCCAACCTGGAGCCTGCTCCGAGCTGCTGAAAATTAAATGTGTTTTAAACCAAGTGATACCCAGGAGCACCTTTGCATTTTGGAAGGAAGAGGTGTTGCACACATGCCTGTGTCTTTATGTTCATGGGTTGCAACCAGCTGCTTTGGTATGTGGGGTGTATAGAACTGTTTGCCTTTCTGGAGACAACCTGGGCTTTAGAAGTTGTCTGGCCATTATTAAGAAATAGTGCACATGATGCAATTGTTTTTAAAGAAATTCTGCTTGCGCCTAAAAGTTAATTTTCCCTCTATCCTGCAGTATCATCTGTTTAAATCATTTTGAAGCTGCTGGGAGCGAGAGGCTTTTAACATTTAGCCAGTCCTGCAGATTAAATTGGTTATAAATTTGAAGAACCTTGAGAAGTAATTAAACTTGTAGAAAATTCCCAGCAATCTGTGCCTTAGCCACCAGAAGAATGGTAATTGTGTTAGTCAATGATGCAATTACCATTAAGCTATTGTTAATTATTATGTAGCGAAACAGTGTAGAAAGTAAGCTCTTTGATTACAAAAGACTAGTTGGCTGAAAGATCTTCTTTTCCACCCTCTTCTCGTTTGCCTTCTTTTCCATGTATTGGAAAACAAATGGGACCTCTGTTCAACCTCTGTGAGGACCCTTCTGGTTCTACATAACGCTCATTCTGTACCTAAAATCTTTACAATGGAAACTAGAGTTGAAAACAAGTTTTAATTGTGCAAAGTCAACTCATGGCGTATTTTTTGCCTTTCCTCCACATACTTATTCTATGTATATTTAAATGTCCACGGAAACTGGAGACATGGGAATGGATGTCACCCTTCAGTGTGGAATAACAGTCTGACGAAGGTCCCTGCTATCGCATGGCAGGGGAGGAGGTGTGGGGAGTTACGTTGCTTTGCTTATCTGCGTGAGAAAGTCCGTTTTTCTCCCGTTTCCAGGAGAAACTGGAAGGAGATCCTGATATCATGGATCTTCTCGCTTTGAACTGCTCTCCTTCCAGGTTGTTTTTTTCTTTTTGTTTATCTGTTCTTCTTTCTCTGTTCTCTAGTTTCATAATCTCAATTCAGAGATACAGAAAGGGACGTCTGGCTCTGCTATAATCTAATCTGGTCCTTGGTTTTGGACCACACACATCTTGTTCTTGCAAGTGCTTTTAATTTCATCACCTGGTGCAGCCACTCACCTCAAGTCAGCCCTAGCAGGAGGCTCGTGGCCCCTTCTGTTTCTCTGGTCTGACTTTAATGCAAATTCCTGTCCTACATGTAGGAATGTATAGGTGGCCCTGTCTGAGTGTTTGATGGGTTAATTTTCAAATGGATCTTTCTGAATTTTATTTGCAAGCCTTTCTTGCTGTATATTCTGAACTCCTGGGGGCGGAGGACTAGACTTTTTTTGATATCACAAGACAACAGCTCAGAGCTTCATATTGCTCATGTCTGAGAAGATGGAGTATTATTTACACCTGTGTTTGTGCTCAGCCTTTGCACCCCTGCTTGCAACAACCCAATACTGACTTTGTTGTAGAGATTTTTGAGCTCTCTTTAAAACCAGTCACCCTCAGAAACAGAGCCTTGCCTGAGCAAGCCCGTATTCATGTCCTCAGGCTTTAACTGTGCCAGGAAGGACAAGTATCCCTCAAGTCCTGGTTCCAAGATCTAGTGAGTCTGGAGGGATGTTATGGTGCCACAGCCTCATTTTATTATCTTAAATGATAATAAAGCAGGACTTAAGCAGTCCTTAAACTGCTAAACCTCACTATGGGATTGCTCCAGGGTTTTCTGCTCCTCGGTTGCTCTTGTGCTGGTGCAGCAGGACGTATTTGGCTGGTATTAAAGAAGACTTTATTGCCTGTTGTTAAGAGCTGTGTGAGAGATTGCTCTGCAGAGCAGAGTGATGTCTGAGTGACAGGGTGATGCGTTGTCCCAGCGCTGGGTGTTGGGTGCCCTGCTCTTCCACTCCTGCTGGTGCTCAATGCATCATCCCGGGAAAAAGATAAAAAAGAGCAGGAGGATCTTAGCTAGACACCAAGCTGGAGGGTTTCTTAAATAAGAAGTGTTTAAAAATTGATGCAGAAATTGTTTGTCAGCTGGTGTGAACCAAGAAGAGCTTGTAAAATAGTGTAGTAAAATTCTAATAAAAGCAATATGATGGATTAAACCGTCGCAGGCCTGTTTGCACATCCCTTGCCTATTCCTTCATCTGAGCATTTGCCTTTCTGCTTTCCTCACGGCACTTGCAGAACATAATGCAGAACTGTAAAATTAAATCATTAAGATAATGTATGGTGTCTTTGTCAGGTATGATTCCTATTTTCAGCTTATGCTGTTCTCTTAATTAACTGATGAGCTTAAGTAGCTGCGATACACTAATAGTGCATTTAGTTAATTGGTTAATGTGACACTTGATTCCTGCCAATAACTGAGACAGTGGAATAAATTCCAGACATGGAATTAGGTCCTGTAATTTCAGCTAATTTAATCACTGGTCATTAAAAAAGTTACCTGCTTGGAGACTTTGCTCTTTGTTCCCCTCCAGAATTTGTGATTTCTGTGAACTGGAAATGCGATGTGGCAGAGAAAGCAGCGTTTCAGATAAGTGTTCATTAGGAACATTCATTTGGATATCAGTCTTGTGTGTTATACCTTATACTGGAGAGAGACTATTCAACTTCAAATTTGGGTGGAAGGTTTTGAGAGGAACCTAGCGCAGCACGAATCGCCCCTGCAGTGAGATGGGATCTGAAAACGGGGCTGTGGTTCTGCAGCTCTTCCTGAGCCGTTGGAGTTTAGAGGAACCTGGCAGATTTCGAGGAAATGTGTTGTTTTGCTTTCCTAGCTAGCAATAAGCCGTAGTGGCAGCCTAGAAAGCTTTACATTGACTTTAAATTAGTTCCCAAGCTCCGCCGTGCTGTCATAGCTTATTTCTGTAGGGACATTGGGGTGGGAATCCCCTTGGCGGGAGTGACGGAGCAGTCACAGACACTGAGAGGTGCCAGGACTGCCTGGTTCCACTTTGGCCTCTTCCTTTTCCGTCCTTCCTTCTGGCTGGCTGAGGGGAAGGGTAATAAAGTGCCCTAGGAGTCCACAGAGTTTATCTGGGGACAATGATGTAACTTCCCAGGGATGTTCCTGTCCCCCAAAATCTTCATCCTCCAAAGTCATGGGTGCATCCAGCCCTGCTGGCTGGGCTCCTTCCACATCACCTTCATAGCCACGTAATTACAGAGGATTAAAATGTAATTACTCCCTTTGCTTTTTTTATTATTTATTTATGTATTTTTTCCTCTCCTTTCTGGTGTTGTGAGTACTCGCCACGCATCAAAGCGCAGACCAGACGTACAGCACGTGTCCCTGTCTGTCACCTGCCGAGTCAGGAGGATCCGCGTTGACCTTCGCGCTCCGCCAAAGGGAGCGAGGCAGAGGGGCACATGGACCACCAACCTCCTCGGACCTCCCCGGACCGAGGCCAGCGGCAAAGCAGAGATCTAATTAAGCTTACAGCTCAGTTAAACTGAAGTTTTATTTTTGTCTTCCCTTGAATCACAAAAATCGGCCAGTAGCATCTATATAGAGAAGAGTTGCTTGCAGATGTGCATTGGTTTATTTATTCTTTATTTTATATACATAGTTTTTGGCAGAAGAAACGTCATTCCAGCTGCCACTACATGTCCTTGACGTTTTCCTTGGTGGTTTCATAAGAATGCTATGCAATAATCAAAGAAAGGAGCAGCTTAAGGGAGGGAAGGGTTTTTGGAGCAAAGTCGCATTGATTTGCAGCTGGAAGTGACAGACCATTAGTTACAGTAAATCCTCCCTAGCAGATGAGAGCAGTTGAAGCTGTTGATTTAGGACAGCAAGCAGGTGCTAGCACAATCAGAATAACTTCCCATGCAACAAGCCAGTCAGCGCTGCCCAGCTTTATGGTTGTATCTGATGTGTCTAAAGTTCTCCCTGTTAACTGATGTAGGAGTAGATGTGAAAGAGTTTTAGGACTCTAATTCAGCAACTTTGCTTTTAATTCTTGTAACGGTAGGGTGCAGGCCCTGGGGTTTGTAGGCGAGCTCAGTGTGCGTGTCCTGCTGCATCCCACCGAGGCTCCCGGTGCCCCGGTGATGGGAATGCTGCACTTCGGATGCGAAAGCCTGCGCCGCTGCCAAGCTCTCAGCTGTGATCAACCCAAGTCCTGCTTCCTAAAAATAAAAGGTGGTGTATATGTTATACAGCCTGCCTCAAATAGAGCGTGCTCATGTTGCTGGTGGCATCGTACGGTGCGTGCCATGGGTTTGCAAAATGCAAGTGCCCTTGTGCGCTGTGCGTGGTACAGGTGAAATGTCTTGGTGTTTGTGTGATGTCATTCTCAGGTGGGTAAATCTTCATCTCCTACAAAGTTTTTCTTAGCTGTAGAAGCAGAATTT
>JAVCKT010006101.1:17986-35573 GCA_032273925.1 Rhynchotus rufescens | reverse complement strand
CGCAGGCAGCACTAGCGGATGGCGGAGCGAGCGATCGCGTGCGGGCGGGGCCGCGCACGGGCTGCACCGCGACTTGGACGTTTACACAAGATGGGCATAAAACGAGCAAAAAACACTCAAAATTGGTACTAGAAATACTTCATTATGTACAAGATGCAGCATCTATAAAAAGATAAATTACAATTTCAGTTTATGAGCAGAGACGTTGTGCTCTTTCTTCTGCTTCTTCTTTTGCTGGGTGGCATCCTTGATTTGCATTTTAACTTGGTCCTGCAGTTGGGAGAAGAAGGCCTGGGACGACTTCAACGCCTTGTCTTTACCTTCATCCTGCACACAGACAAAGCACTCGGCGTAAGAGGCAGTACCCAAAGAGAGCATTAGACTTACTGCTTCCTTACATCTGCAAATACATTACTTAAGCACGGGGATTTTTGCGTGGATGGAGAAAGGTTTGGAGAAAGGTTAGGAGAGTTATGCCAAGAGGGATGAGCAGAAAACAAAGCCAAAATGTTATATTCTTTTTGATGTGGTTCCCTTCCCTCTCTCAAGTTACACGAGGATACACAGGAGAGCCTTACCTTGAGCAGAGATGCTTTGCCTTCTTTAGTAAGCTGTTTTAATTTTGCTGCAGCAGCTTTTTTGCTGAGTTTCGTGCCTTGCTCTGGCTTCATCTTTTCCAGCAGCTTTTGACGCCTCTCTTTTTCCCTCAGCTTCATACGTTTACGAAGCTTTTTCTTTCTCCGTTCTCGTTTTTTGTCCGTGGGGGTCTTTTCTGCATCTGCTTTTACATCACCAGCTTTGTTCTTTTCCTAAAGAAACACAAACTGTTTTGCTCTAGATCCATAAGGATACAAAAGGTTCACCTCACAGAATTCAAACCGGTCTTACCCTTCCCATCTATTTCAGCTGTTTACCCAGCCCGGTGTGATGCCATATTAAGGTAGAGTCCCAAACCAGCCAAAGTTGGAAAATGAGGTGTTGCATAATTGACCAAACGCATGCTAATTACTCTTCCCCATCCTCATTTAGTTTTCCCTTTCTAAATACTCAACTACATTTTGAAGAAACTACCTTGCACAAAAGGCAAGAAGAAATATTTGTTTAAAATTAAGAGCTGGTATGACCTGGCAGAATTAACTCTTTCCAGTGATGTGTGAAATAAATAAAATGCTGGGTAAGAAGGTCCATGGTAGGTCCTGGTGTGAGAAACCCAAGTGGAGTAAGGGGAAATTCTCCCTTGGCTCTGGCAAGCTGCACACTTTCCTATCCATAGCAGAGATTCTCTCTGGACCCTTACATGTTTCTTTTTTGTGTGTATTTTGTTCATTTGTTTGTTTGCTTACCTTGATCTCTTCTGGTGCTAAGAGAGCTGCATCACTAACAGCAACAGGTGCTACTTCCTCCATACTCAGAGCTGGAAGGTTGGAGACTACTTTAACTTCTGGCACAGGCTAGAAATAAGGAAACATACTCAGTGTGACATATACCGTGTCATGGCAACTTACAGTTAACCTGATTTAGAGGTAATTATAGTACATTTCTTACGAAAAAAAAGGCTCAATTACAGTATTTGCCATACTTTTCGATTCCCAAACATGTATAAAAGGATACAGCTTCAAAGAGGAAAAAATAATGAAACTTGCATACTCACTGGTTTGGGTATGAAGTGGAAATTACAAAGAGCGTCCAATTTTAAGAACAGTGAATCCATCATTTCCTGAATTTCTTTATGTTCAGGATTTTCTTCTTCTTCAGTCTTTTGCTGCATTAAGATAACATTATTACAACACCATTTGTAAGGTAATTTTAGTGCTAAAATACTTTAGAACAAAGCTAACCACCGTGCAATATGCAATTCACAGCCATCTCACAGATGAACACTCTGAGAAAGGATAAGCGCTGCCGTAAGGCTCAGATCAGAGTTAGCAGTGTTCAAACACAGGTGTTGTTTAGAGACCTGTTATTATGTTACCTGGTGAAGTTTCAAGTATTCTTGCTCATAGATCTCAGCAAGACTCAGTTTACTCTTTTCATGATCCAAGGTGATACGTTTCTTGTACTCAAAGGCCTCCTCTTTTGGTTTTTCTTTCGGTACAACATCATCCCACGCCTGAAAAAGTCATGAACTAATGTCCAGATGCATATATAGAAAAATCAGCTGCTACAGTTCATTCAAAATTCACTTTCTATGTCATGGTTCTGACACAATAACTAGGTCATGCGTGTGGCTCCCTAGTACCTCATTAGGCTTCACCCTCTCATCTGTAAAATAAAATAGAAGATTTATGCCTCAAAGCTTTTGTGCTTACTTTCAGCAGGACTGGGGCAAAAACAGCAAGATAAATTATCAAAGAGTATTTTTTTTCAGTAATTTTCTTAGGAATTTTCCCCATACATGCAGTCATATCTTGTTTCCACTAACAATAAACCTCAATGATCCTTCTGGTCTCATTTTTTAAAGAAAATTAAATGGAAATAGTCCTTTTTTTCAGCTAAACAATTCCCTACTGCTGGATGTCATTGAGATGAAAGTCTGGATAGATTTGAAGTGTAAAGAGCCATGCAACTTTATAGAAATTAATAACATTTGCAGCTAAGCAATCTGGGGCAATGGTAGTCAAAGCTCATGCTTCAAAGCAAAATTTGACGATCTTCTGGGGTCGAGAAGGACATTACCTCTCTGGATAAAAAGTACATAATATGGTTGGCCAGAAAATATGAACCTATACAGTCAATCCTGATATAAACTAAGTCAGCAAGAGAGTAACAAATTGCTTCTGTGGGTGTTGGATTAGTGTATTACAAAAAGATTTTCATCAATGCCAGACAGAATATCAATCCAATGATCTGTTCCTATGTGTCAACTCCCACAAAAGTAATTTCACTGATTTTAGGAGATACTGAAGTGAGACGTAAAATGGGTGGCTTGCAAGCAGCTGCAGTGACCGTGAGCTGCACATTTCACTTTCCCTTGTCACCGCATTTATCTGCAGAGCGGTGCAGAGCTTGGATAGGAACGGAGCCGCATGGTGCTAGGTGCTGCACAAAGGCACACTCTACGCCCTGCCCTGCAGGGCCTGCAGTCTAGACGGATGAGGAGACAAGAAAGGCAGTGCCGTCACTTCTGCTCCATAGCGAGAAAAGCGCAGCAGAAGGCTGGGGGATCAATTCAAATCCTATTAGAGTCTGTGGAAACATTTCAGTTGGCATGAATAGGAGTTTGGGTTTGGCCTTGACAGATTTCGCAAGTCGTCAGTGGGAAGGTAACATTTTTAGAAAACAAGGCTTTAAATATCACAGCAGGACATGCTGGACAGTTGAAAATCAGCCTCCAAGGTGTTTGTAAGGTGTCACCATAGAGAATTTGCCCAAGCTTACAGACAAAGCCTGTGGTAGAGAAGAAATGACTTGCTACATCCTCAAATTTACAAAATTACTTTGGCTGGAGTGACAGGGCAGAGAGGGATCAGGTAAGGAACCCATAGTGTCCTCTTGTCTCTGTCCCTGTCTCAGAGCTGGCTGTGCATTTGCTCTGAACTGCCTCTGCCCCATGCACCAAATGATCTTGAGGCTCCTCTCCCCAGTGAAGGGCCATGTTGCTCATCCTGTGCCTGGCACAGTCCTGCATCCTGCCCAGCAACCCTGCATAACTTGGGTCATGTTGGTGGGAGAAAGAAGGAAGCTACCTTTCTCCACGCTCTCTCTCACATCAGCCTTTTTTTCCCCAATTGCCAAAGACATGTTCGGTCAAAGGGAGAACAGGCTGTCGTGTTGATCTGCCTTGCCCATAGTGACAAATATGTACACGAAAGGTGTTCAGTTTTGACAGAAGAAACTTTTGGAAGGCCACTTGACCATTTGCACAGCCATGCATCCAAAAAGGAGCCCACCCTTGTGTAGTCACCTGAGACCGGGAGTAAAACTGAGCTTCCATCAACCAAGTGGGGAGGCTGGAAAGCTGCTGCCTGTAAGGAAAGCACGTGCTCTAGATGGAATACATGCTGACAGAGATGTGTGAATGGAGGCTTGGAGGGAGTGAAGCGGGAGAGAGCTGGCAAGCAGGAACACAAAGTTCAATGGCAATGCAAGTGTGAATGCTGAGACAAGTTGTCACATCGGGACAAATGATTCCTTTGCGTTCTGGAGTGCAAATAAGAGAGAAGGAGATGTGATGAGCAAATCTCCTGATGAGGTTTTATGTAGGTATCCTGATTGCTGTGTTATAGACTTGGTGGAAAGGGAAAGAATGGACAAGGGAGCTTTTGTCCTGCAAAATGCGTGAGAAAGATGCTTGCATTAAAAGTAGCTATTGGGTAGGATTGCAACTTACTAACTCTATTGAGAGATTGATTTCTGATGGAGGGAGCAGAGAAGGAAGGAGAATAAAAATTTATAGACAGCAAGCATGGAGACCAGAGCCTTAAAATGGCAGTTGTGAGTTAGTACTCTTAAAGGATTGGTTCAAATGTGACTGCAGAGACCACAGCCAGCATCTGATTTTCAGCCATCTGCATTAAAAAAAAGAGTGATCGAGAGTGAGACCAGTGGACTGGCCTCAGTGAAATTCTGCTGGATTTACCCCAGGGAATCAGAACTGTCCCTGCATTTCAAGTACCTGGAAGACTTAAAATGCTGCCGTGACTGCAAGATGAGGGGAGGGTTGAAAAGGAGAATCGCTGGCAGGAATAATCGGAAAGTAGACTGGGCTGGATAATTCAGGGATCTGTAATAAAACTGCATGGTGATGGATAGTGAATAAAAGACTCTAGGTATATTATGGTTTACGGAGCACAGGACAGATGTGTCTCTAAGGAAGCTGCAATAATAAGTGGAAGGAAGCAGAAGACCAGGAGCAGTGACTGTTTTGGGATGCAACAACGCTGTGTGAATAAAGCAGCTCTGTAGCAAGATAGTTCAATCTCGACTTTGTCATCAACGTGTTATATATAACCTTGGGCAGGTCACTCAGGCTGATGTATCTCAAACAGCTTTTTAAATGTATGTGTTTCCATGCAGAGAAGCCAAATTTCTCACAATCAAAGATGCAGTTTGGAGCCCTCCAAGCTTCCACAGTGGATGCAACACATGCAAGGAATTCAGCTCTAAGCTTGGCATGAAGGAAAATTTGGATTTTATGAAGAATTCAGCAACCAGTGTCCTCAGGACACTGGGACCCCGGGCAGATATTCAGCAATGCTGGGCCTTTACACTTCAAATAACAGGCAAAAGTAGCACAGATTTGCACTGAACTCCTCCCTAGACCCCTAAAATGCCTCAGTGTTTTGAGGTGCATCCTGAATTGATTTCTCTTTACATTGCCTGAGACTGCTAATTGAGTTTGCATTTTATTGTAATATAAAAGGAAAGAACGTGTTAATTGTATCTCTTTTCCCTCTGTCTTGCACATGAATATTGGACTTTTAATTGCACAACACATGGAAGGAAATGTGCAGTGATGCATGTGCACATATGCACACACACATACGTAAACAAAGCGCTTTGGAAAGCCGGGGTAAAGAGTTCTGTTAAATGTGGTATATTAGTCTTGCTACCAAGTTCGGTAACTGCAGTAAATGGTAATTAATGATAAAGCTGCTTACACTAAAAGGAAGAGCAAAATAGGCTGATAAGTCCTCCCATGCTTTCTCCTGCAGTGCTTCTCATTAATTTGTTAAAGTTTGAAAAAAGAGTCATTATGTTTTTCTATAGTTCCATTTGATTTTCTCACTGTTGTTCTTCCAGGCTGTGCATGTGGGGCACTGCTGTGTTAGGAAGGTCTCAGTTCTTGAGTTGTGACTCCCATGGCAGCTCATGTTAGGGTAAAGAACAGAAACATCTTTTCCCCTGTTAATGCAAAAAGCTCAGTAAGAATGGAGGGAGCTCCTACATTGAGCCTGATGTGAAGAACCCCAAGCCCTTTGTGTAGCAAATAAAGTCCCTTTTTTTGATGCTGAGGGACTGACCCTACCTGATAATGCAAGTGAATGGATGGGCCAGGGACAAAAACACCCCACTGTGCTTGCCCAGCATTACTGCCTGCATGCAGATCACCATATGGAAGTTTAGGGGATGGGAAACTGGACAGAAAAAGAAACATACACTGGGTTTATATTTTGTGTATGCTTTTAAAAATCTTTAAGTGATGCAAGGCTGATTTCTAGCTCAACAATGCAGTTTCTTGAAGATGATGTATGATGTTGAAGATGCAAACTGCGTCCTCCCCAATCCTCCCCATATGCATATGTGGCATGTTTAGTAGTACAATGTCTGCTGGGACAGTGCCAGAGGACTGTGGATGGTTTGTTCATATTGCCCACAATGGCTGTTACTGGACCAAATTGTACGCAGAACTGGGTTTCATTTAGTGCTTTAGGAGCTTGTTTGCTCCTAAAAAGACCCCCAAAACAGACTAATATAAATGTAGCGTGCAGTTAGGAAACCTAGGAGTAAACCTGGGGGTCAGTTCAATAACTTGTCCCAAAATATTGAGATGCCTAACTCTTATTTAAGTGCCTGATTTTCTCTAAATCCAGGGAAGGTAGGAAAAAAAAAAATAGTGACATTTCCCTAGATACCTTTGGGACAGAGATTTCCAGTAGAGGCTGAGAGCAAGGTCCCATTCTTGACAGATCAGACCATCCATTTTCCATCAGAAAAGGATGCCAGATTATGCTAGAAAAGTGGGTTCCCCAGTACATGCTGTTTCTGTTCCTGTGCTTCCGTGTCTCATTCAAAATGCTCTTTGGTGGTTTGAATCAGTGAGGACTGATTGCAGGGAGCTTAATATCAGACACACGTGGACATCACACGTTCCAGTTTTCTCTATGAACCTCATGCCTATTGGTTACATGTTAAAGAGAGCTGTGGATCAAAAAAAAAAAAAAAGAAAAAAGAGGAGCACTAGGAAAAGAGAAAAGAAAAAAAAGGGAGAAAATAGAGGGTAAAAGGAGATGCTGCGACTGCTTTAAAATAATAGCAGATGGAAATTTCTAATAGAAGAACTAATTTCAGCCTCTCTGAGATTATTTCTCAGCAACGTTTCTTTCTTTTTTGATGCAAGCATTAGCTTGCATATTTTTCTCTAAGTTTAATTATTTTACCTTAAGTTCACCATCAAGTACAGGTTTAGAGTAGAAGAGAGGAAAAGTTTGTGAAAGTCAACAGCTCGGGAAAGACATGGAAACTCAGATCTCTCATGTTGTTATGAAGACTTGACAGACAGCTACTTTAATTCCTAGTAGAGATGGGTGAATAATGAATTTTCTTCAGTTTTATACTGAACAAAATAAAGGAAATGAAAAAAAAAATGTTTAGAGCAGTGTCAACAGAGGCAGAGTGAGAGGAGAAACAGAAAGAGTTTAGGGGGGAAAGATGTGAGGAAAGGAGAATGGCATGTCACTTCAAAACTTCAAATTCTGCAAAAATAAAATGCTTTGATTCATAATTGGATTATTATGACTTTTTTAACATTTTTATTTAGATCCATTTTGTAAACATTTCAGTATAAAGCATGAGATTTTGGATATGATGCAATCATGTACTTTGGCCCTTCGATTTTTTTTCTATTCTGTTTTTTGATATTAGCTATTTCCTGGACTCATCCTGAATTACTAAACAATTTTGGTTGCTCCTCAAACAGTTTTTGTGTGGCTAGTTTTACTACATGATAAAAATAATTTTGCACAACTTCAATGCCTAGGATTGCAGTTCTCTTTATGTTACAAAGAGTTTAAAACAATTCATAACCCACATAATTCACACAGCAGTAGGAGATAAAAGCAGAAAACAAAGAGATTTGGTTGAAATTACAGACTAATTCAGTAATAATATATAGAAATCTACACTCTTGATTTCCATTCTCCTGCTCTCTCACTAGACTTCAGGTGAGTTATAAAACCCTTTCTCACCTGTTAAATTTTTCTCGTATTTTTTTCTCTCGTGCACTTTCTCATTCACACCTTCACTTCTTTGTTACTTTTCCTTTAATCCTACCTTCCTTATTCCCCATTTTGCTGTGCTCTCCTCTTCTCCTCTGCTTCACTTGCACAAGTTTGCTAGTGAAGTGGCAAGTGTTAATAATGTGTCTTGACTGTGTCTGCTACGATAGATGAAGAAGGAGCAAGGTGGATGAAGCAGAACAGTAGCAAAGAGAGGAGGAATGGGAGCATCCAAAGTTATTTCTGATTCCAGGTGTAGGAAAATGGAGCTCGTAGCTGTGTGCTTTAAAGTCTTTACTGCAACAGGAGCACAGAGCTGAACTGAATGTCTAAGAAAGGCAATATAAGCATGGCCTTAGATCTGGCAACTTGTATCCCTGGATCAGTAGCCAAAAAGATAGGAAATACTTACAGGATTGGGAGGCGCAAGGGCAAAGAGGAACCAGTAGATTTACCCTCTTTGCTGTGACAGGACCTCAAACCTCATCTCATACTTGATTCATCTGGATCAGTCTATGTATGGAGACCTCATTGAGTGTTTGAGTAGTATCAGCTGCAAATAGGCCTATTCAATCCGACAGGGGTTACAGATGCTCCCTGTGCACTGGGCATTGCATGCTGGTAGAAATTAGACTGCCATCTGCTTGGTACAACTCACAGCAAAGGGTTGGTACCTGCATCCAAGATGCTGTGGAGCTCCTGCCAACTTGCTGGAGTTCTTCAGAATAACTTCAGTTTTTGCCTCTGGAGCCTCTCTTGTGTGGTTAATAGGCAGATCTGGACAGAGTGTATGAATTCAGGGAGGAGAGTCATTTAAGGTCAAATAGGAAGAGGGACAGAAGAATCTATAATCTGGGCTGGTATCTATAGCTCCTTGGAGGAGTACACATGATGGCAGAGCAAACACATGAGACCTGGTGAGGGGAAAGCTGTGTTCATGCTGTGGGAACAAACATGCCTGGAGTCCAGGAGGAGGGAGAAAAAATGAGATGTAAATTAGGAGCAAGTTTTCTTGAGCTGCTTTGTTCCAATAATATTATATCAAGAGTAATATGAGTAAGATAGTAGAATCTCTTTGTAAACAACCACATTAGACATGATAGATATCTTCAGTCTGTCTTCATCAGCACTGTAGAGTCTAAATATCCATCTTTCTTTAGAAAGACCTTCCAAACACATTCTACTTCACAGGGGTAATCTAGGTAGCCATATTCCTATTCTGCATTCAATTTATCACTCACAGGAAATTTTTTTCATCTAATTCCATCGTGGCAGTTGAGGAAAGTCTCTTTATTCCTTTACCACAGCAGTGTCTCTTTCTCCAGCAGCTCCGACTGGCTGTATATACCCTGGGGAATGTTGAAGCAAAATTAATTAATCATGACCACTGATGGAGGTGTTTTTCAGATTCGTATCTGGTCAGTTGATTGCACAGGGACTTTCTGAGAGTCAGGAAAATGAAGAAACAACATAATGAAGATCTACTCTGTATCACTTTTAGACAGGGTCACTGCAGGAGGCTACCAGGGCATGTGGGATCTGACAAGCGGTGAGTAAAATACAGCAGAAGGTAGCTGTGTGAATCCTGGTGGAGAGGACAGCTCTTGCCTTTGAAGGGGCACTGTACCAATGAAACTTTGGTCTGCAGTTTAACATATCCTCTCCTCCTGTGAAGGTGTGGCTATTTCATCATCTATGAGAGCGCCTTTCTTGAGGGCCCTCACTTTCCCTCCCCTTTTTGGTGCAAGTGGAGTTGTGATGGCACCTGGCACATGCTTCACCCCTTCAGCAGGCCCACAAGTGATGGTAGCTCTGGCCAGCTGGGCAGGGTGTGCTGAAGCAGTAACATCTGTGATACAAATAGCTCCTCAGTCTTCCAGACCCTCTTCCCTCCCCTTATAGAGCTGGGCTGAGCATGTGCTATTCTTCCTGGTCAATGATTTCCTCCTGGCAATGGAGAAAGGTCAAGTGTCCATGCCAATTCTTTTCAATCTGTCAGCAGCCTTCAAATCCCCTGGCAATGAAAGGCTAATGATTTGCAGTGTCTGGCATGGATGGGCAATCTCTCCCTGCAGGAGCATTCTTCCTTTCCAAGGAGACTCCATAGTGTGGCTTGGGGCAAGGAAGCATTTCCCTTGAGGATTCTTGCAGGGGATAATTCAGTGCTCAGTTGTGTTGTTGCTGTCAAAGCAACACAGGCCACAATATTATCAACATGCTGATGACAGGCAATAAGACCAACCTTCAAGTAAATAATCCCCAACTTTCAGACTTTATCATCCTCAGACTTCGTTTTCTCCCTCCAACTTGTTTCATTTTTGTCTGACACACAGACAAAAATTGAAGGACTTCGTTCCTTTTCTGCCCCAGAGATGAGGCCAAGCATACAGAAATGTCATCGGGACATTAGGATGGATTTATACAGAGGACAGGGAGGTAGAAACATCAACCTTTAATGGAAATCTCAGATTAGAGGAGTGCTCACTATTAGCAAAAAGCTGTAATTGGTAGTGACAGAGCATCTGGAGCAATGGTAGACCAACCAGGTGGATCTGCATTCAAAGGTGCACTTGGAGCAGCTGTGCAGGGAATACAGATCCCAGACTGGGGTGACTGGTGATAGAGTCAGATCCCTTTAACTGGAAAAGCAGTAAGGAAAGACCTTACTCTTTTAAATGCATTTCGAAATATCTGAATGTTTCCCTTTTTTTCCCACTTTGCACAAAACACCAACCATTCTACTCACCACTGTGAAGCCCGCATGTCCAGACAAGGAGTAACAACTCTTACCAAGGGACACTGGCACCTTGTGACAGTGTAAAGCAGCCCTCACTGCCTCCCTAAACTTTCTCGTATTTGGAGGAAAAGGAGGAGAAGGCAGAAGAAAGTGGGAGAAGAAGGTAGCTATAGGAACCACATCTGTTCTGCTCCATGCAGCAAAACCAATCTTCCCCTCACCTTTTCCACCCCAGAGGTTTCCCAGCCTAAGTCAGTCCACCTCTGACTAGCCCTGGCAATAAGGATGCTCTGCATATTCTCTGTCTCTTCTCTGTCTCTTCTCGGTCTCTCCTCCGTCTCTCCTCCGTCTCTTCTCCATCTCTCCTCCATCTCTCCTCCGTTTCTCCTCTGTCTCTCCTCCATCTCTTCTCCGTCTCTCTTCTGTCGCTTCTCCATCTCTCCTCTGTGTCTCCTCCATCTCTCCTCCCTCTCTCCTCCGTCTCTTCTCTGTCTCTCCTCCGTCTCCCGCACCGCTGTGCTGGCTCTGCCAGCACTAGCAGAGCAGCAGCCATGGGCCTGGCCCTGAGGGCTCGGGCTGTGGATCTGGGCCCTGCCGCGGCAGAGGTGGCTCCATAAACACCTGCGGACGGAGCCAAAACCAGCGCGGCCGGCAGCCACCCAAACTCCTGCACTGGGAAGGCACCGCGAGGCCCTCTCTCATGAAATCCCTCACCTCCTCCCAAAAAAGCACAGTTTCCTCTAATTTACCTCTTCTGGTTATCAAGCAACTAGCATGGCACCTGCTAAGTGCCTGGAATGATGCAGCGTCGTAAATTAAGCTTTTTAATCGGCTGCAGTTCCTGGCTCGTGGTGTGTATCGTGCAGAGCCGCATATGCTTCCCACGCGAGGGCCGGGCCGGCTCCCTTGGCCGTCACCACCAGCAGCCTGGGCGGGCGGATGGGTGGATTCATGGATGGATGGATGGACGGACGGACGGACGGATGGGCTGTGAGCGAAGCCACTAACCCAGGACAACATGATGTCAGTGCTGCGTTTTCGCCCACGTTTGGAGCCGTTTGGGTCGGTGCTGAGGAACGAGGCCTGCTGCAGCGCCGGCACCTCCGGGCACGGTGGAGCACTAACCAGCAAGGTGGTTGGTGCCCTCAGCTGCTCCAAAACGCTCCTGAAAGCGGGAGCCCAATGCTCAAATAAATCACGGAATCACAGAGTCACAATGGGTGGAAAAGACTGTCAAGATCATCAAGTCCAAGCATGAACCCATCACCACCACGCCTGCTAAACCATGTCCCTAATGACGCCCTTCTAGCTGGGTACATCACTGCGAACTAGTTGCAAGAGAGGGAGGCAAAGTGTCCTCACGAGGCTGGGCAGTTTCAACCTCTCTCCTCGCCTTTGGCTAAAGGCTCAAAGCTACTTGGCCTGTGAGATAAGGAGTCAGAGAGGAGGCTGTTACTGCAAACGCATTTCACTGGTGAAGACCGGGTTTTTGAAGACTGATATCTCCCTGAAACTCATTAATAGAGTGAATATCTGTGGGAAAAATATTGATGACTGGGTCTCTTCTTTGGGAAGACGAACTCTTGATCAAGTAAAATATATTCATTAACAAGTGATTTTTTCTAGAAGGAAAGTCATCTATACTACATCCTTGCCGTCAAGATTGAAAAAAATATATATATTCAAAGTAGCAATTGCTGCTTACTCCTCCTAAATTAAGGGACTGTTCATCTAAAAATGTGGGCCTAGGGCTCAGCGGGGGAGTGTACCACATCTGGGAGAGGAATAGCATGAAAAATGTGAAAAACGTAGGACAAAAATTAGACAGGAAGTAAACTGAGACACAGAAAGACACCGCTGAGGAGTAACAGTCATTCAGAAAGCTGGTTTCCTTGGTGGAAAGTAGATAAAGCCATAAAATGATGGTTCCTAAAGGAGACAAATGCACACAGCCTTCACTGAGGGTGACACCATTCACTTGAACTGATTTTGTGGGTCTGTTGAGCAGAACAGTGCAATTAATTTGAAATCCTAGGGCAAAACAAGTCTTTCCTAGTAAATAAGAACCATTAAACATTTTCTGAAAGGTGAAACAAATAGGAAATAAGGGGAAAGCGCATACTTCCTCACCATGGGAAATATATTCAGAGCTACACACCTGTGAGTTATAATAAAACCATGCTAAAATATACAGCAATAAGGTATGATTTGTGATGTTAATCACTTTCCCATATATAAATTTACTGACAAAATATATTGCATAATTTATAAAATTGCTTTAGCGCTCGAATCACAAATGATGTTTCCTGATTGGCTAAATCCTATGCCATATGTTGTATATAAAATGTATTTATACTCAACCAAGATATAAATTATAATGAAGCCATGAGTACAATGATAAAATTATAAATGCATTTTCTGCCTGTTGAACACAGAATTTATATTTATAATCTTCTCTTAATTGCGTTGCAGTAGTTAATGTGGCTTCTGTTTTCAGCCCCAAAGGCTTTCTTCAAATACTCTTTTAATAGAAGTGGTTTTTGACGCTCTACAACCAGACAATTAAATGAGTACAAAGAGCACAACAATCACTTGATGCAGTTTACCAACTGCATATCATGTCATGTGTGGTAATGTCATTCCTCCCTTTATTTCATTTGATCTTGTGATATACTGCACTGCATTGATAGATTTGCTTCCAATTCCAAAGTCGACTCTGGTATTGGCAGTTTTGATAAAACACTTAAATATATAAATAAGTAGAAGTTCGAAAGCTGAAACTAGTTGAAGTTATCCAGGGATTTCCATGCTCATTAACTGATAAGAACATTTCAAATGTAATTTAAACTCCCATATATACTTTTATATATGCATGTGTATACATATAAAAATAATCTTTTTATATATAGTAACTCAATTATTCAGTGTCCTCAATTTTTACAGTTACTTGAGGAGACAGTGAACCTATCCAGCAGGCTTCAGCTCATCACTCCCAAGAGGATTTGCATGCAAAATGTGCAAGGGAAGCGGAGAGGTGGCGGTGGCCCCTGATACAATGGCACTTGTGGAGGATGACAGAGCCCTAATGAAGATGCCTCATGCCAGGACCGGGTCTGCTGCTCTCTCTAGGCAAGAAAATAGTCCTGGGGAAGGAGGACTTGCAGCAGGCTCCTTGGAGAGGAGCTCGTGATTCAAGTGGCCGAGTCAGAGCCCTGGCATGAGCGTTTCGGTTGAAATAAAGCTCCCCGACAGTCCTGGCAGACACCAGCCGAGGTGGTCAAGTCTCTTTCTGTTCTTTTCCAGACAGAAATGAAGATCCATTAAGCTGCTGCCAGCTTCGTTAGCTGATTGATGGGCTTGCTGGCCTGCCTGCGAATTGCTCTCCATGTTAGGACTCTTGAACGCAGAAACAACCCCCCCTCACTCCTATGACCACACTGGCACTTGTAGAACAAGCAATTTATCTGATCGGCTGCTGAATGTATTAATATTTGAAGTTAATTTGTCTGCTTGAATAATCTGGTGCCAAATCATGTAGCCATTTATCAGCTGTAATGGGAAGCTGCTGCTCCTGCCTGACTGCCTCGAGCAGGTAACCAGCAAAACTCGGTACGTCTGACGTGGCCAATTATGGAACATAACCCATTGCAATCTTGTTCTGATTGCTTGGTTACAAGGAGCAGTTAGTAGCTTTATGTGCAAGGTTTGATCAATTTATAGCTCAGATAGCCCAGATGAAGTGTAGCAAATTAATTTACAATTATACTATCAGTATCAAGTGGGAGAGAGTGTCTAATTCTTCATGAAAGTCTTGGCTAAATAGAAATCTCATGCAGCAAATTTAAGTGTTGAGAGAGCGTTCACAGTAGAGGTTTGGGGAAGGATGGAGAATGCTCTGTTGGTCCAAGCCAATGTAACTGTGTCCACTTCCACCAGATGAAGCTGTGTCCCAGGCTGGATGCCTGGTGGATGTGACAGGATAGCAGAAAGAAGAGCAATCTGTCAGCAAAAAATAGAGTCTTAGCTGAGGGAAGAAACATCTGGCAAAAGTTTCTGCCGAAACAGACTCAGGATGACCACAAACTGCCCCTCAAAGTCTGGTCAGAAGTTCAGAATACAAGTCAGAGGAAATAGGTAATAGAGTGAGTAGGTAATAGTGAGGAAGGGGCAATGAGAAAGACAGGGAAGCACAATTTGACTAGGCGAATGGCATCATCAGAGAGAAAGAAAGTACAGTTTAATATCTCAAAATATTTTATTCCAAACTATTGCAACTCACTGATCTTTTTGCCTGTCAAACTGGGATCATAGCTCCACATTTGGCAGCCCAAAGAAGACAGAAGACAAAATTATAGCAGTTTGCTCATTTATTGTTATTGAAAGAGATCCAGATTAGCACTGTTTTCTTGCTAGCTCTAGACAGAGTCGGAATGGTACAGGGAGGTTGGAAGTGCTGGGATGTGAAGAATACCGAGTTTGGGGGCTGGCTTATGCTTCATTCATGTTCCACCAGGAGAAGGCTGACGTGTGCACAAATTGAATCTAATGAAGCAACAGCGTTGCAAGCCTTTAGCGGGCACGTTTAGTTGTGCTGGCTCTAAATGCTCAGAGCTGATTGTTTTCAGATGGGAAATGTAAACATTCAAGGGAAGGTTATTATTTTAAATTCTGCAAGAAAACAGAAGGGGTGTGTGGGGGGGTGATGAATCTATTGTATAGAAAGGAAAAGCCAAGGAGGACAAAGCCCGGGGAACAGACTTTCTAATATTAGGTAAATCTATTTTTATTGCCATGAGGTCACTCTGGATTTACGCAATGAAGGGAGTTGCCTCAGAATTCTTTGGATAAACATATTTAGTGCCTTATTCTGCCACTTACAGAGAAGAGCAGGACTGAAGAACATTGAAGTTGACATTAAGGTCAACATTTCACTGCTGTAAAGAGACACTGAAGTCCTCTTAACTCAGTAGTTCACGAGGGGTACAACATTTATTTCTCATATGTATAAATATTAAAAAACCTTTGACACATATCCATTTTTTAATCTTTTCTTAGTTTGAATAATCCAGCAGAGTTCAAAATATTAGGCTGTGATCTGCTAAACCTGTGTTGTTCCTCTTCCCCTCCTCTAAAACCACTGGACTGTATGAAACTGCAGCAAGGTTACATTTTGTTTTATGTGGTTTATAATTCTGAAGAAATTCTTGTATATGGACAACAAAGGTCACTCTCCTTAAGTCTGGATGCACATGAGTTTCACGGGTATTCATGCTGAACTACACAAAATAAGAACAGAGTCTAGCAGATAATGAAGTCTTCAAGGACTGACATCAAATTTCATCCCACTTCTCCTGTGGCAAGGCAGGAACTATATTTCACTCTCAAGATGTTTCTTCCCCAGTAGGCTTTATATTATAGTTGATTGCTACATACCATATGAATCAGAATTTCTGGGGGACACAACAGCAGTCCTTTATGATTTGAACTCAACCTCTAAAGGTTGCAAGTTCAGAGAGTGACCTGAGACGGGATGCAGCCTCTTTGGAGGCTGTAATTACTAACGCAGGGTGTGACACGGGTCCCCAGTACGCGACCCGCTGTGGTGCTCTGCCTTCTGAGATAGCCACGGTTGATGGTTGCTGAGAGAACAACCTCTAAGGGCCAAATTTCACCTCCTGCTACAACGTCCCAAGTCGCATTGGTCTGGAAGATCTCAAGGGCTCTTGTGCATCTGCAACATCCATTCACGCTATAGCAAAAATACCCTCTGAGCTTTATGCTGCGGTAACTGTTGGCAATAGCCAGCCAGTACAGTGCTTAAACTGTACTGGATACTGTATAAAGAGAGAGCCAATTATCTGCCCCAAATTTTCTGCCTTGTATTACTCAATTCTATGCCTTTCTCCTTCGTAGGGAATGGGTCAGTTTGCCTCCAGGTCCAGGTTAAAAAGAAAAGCTGTGATATTAGCAGTGTGGCCTTTTGACTCCGTTGTTTATTTAGGTTCATTTTAGTCATATTTTAAAAATATGAACTTAATTTTAAATGCCTAAACATTCCTATTCATTTTAGAACAGGTAAGCTCACATTTAAAACTGTTCAAGCATAGTGTTACGGACCTTTTTGTACAAACATTCCTAGGTTACCATGATATGGCACGTAGAAAAGTTGATGAGGTCACATAAAAAAAGTATGTGACCATCAGACTGATTTTTGTGCATAAGTGGGATTAGAAAAGAATATGTCTACGCTTACTAATGTAAGCATTTGTGGTACTAGTAGATATATACATTATCTACTCTGGCCTGGCAATAGTATTTATTAATTTACACAGGGGAAAAAGGAACTGTGCTTTAATTGTGGCCTCTGAGCACAACTTTACAAAAAAAGAAAAAGATTATTAGAAATATCAGGACTGTTGAGGTAACATTAAAATTCTTCTAGCCGCTACTGAAAATACAACTACACAAAAGTTTCAGGAATGAAAATGCTGTTGCTTGGAAAGCCTGCCAGTGAACATGAGATATTTGTCTCCCGCGACGCACCCCCTTAGCCCAGCTACAGCAAGTACCTCCCTGCCTCAGTCAGTATCCAAGCCATCTTCCCTCAGCTTTCGGGCACTGAGTGCTACAAGAAATCTTATTAAAAAGATGAGCGATGTATCAAAGACCTCAACCTCCTCCAGCCCCTCACGTCTCTTCTTTACCTACCTAAATGCAGACTATCCAGCAACAAAATCGTGCCAATTTGGTGAAAGGACTTGGACAGAGATTCGCACCACAAGGTGGACACAGCCCTGAGACTGTGGCCCCAGTAAGAGATGGGCCTTCCCTTAAGGTGCCATGCACAGCTAGGAGGCTGGGACTCGACAGCAGCACAGCAGAGCACCTCTCCCACCAGCCGGGCAACGGGAGG
>JAVCKT010006101.1:0-17886 GCA_032273925.1 Rhynchotus rufescens | reverse complement strand
CCTCTTATTAGCACCCTGTCTTCGTACACATCGTATTCGGTGCCTGTGTTTCAAATGGACTGCCTGTTCTTTTGCCATTCAGCGCTGCGAGCGGGAGCTGGCAGCACTGTAGAGCGCAAATCTCAGCACCGAGACCCGCTGCCCTCAATCTCTTATCGAACTGCAGTGAATGCACGGGAGCCGTTGGGGACATTTTCATCCATGAAATGAAGAATCAATAAAGTTGCCTCATTACTGCTGCAGTTCTCTCCTTCCCTCTTGCCGCTTGGCTTGCCCTTTTTTTCAACCCACTTTCACCACCACCTACACAAACTCGATGGTGCAAATTCACTCGTAGCAATTCCCCTCTGCTATGTGCAGAGAAGCAAAAATGTGGGTTGAAAAAAAAAAAAAGAATGAGAGAGACCAGGTAGACTTGGAAGGAATAGGTGAAATGTATCTTTCAAAAGTGCATAAGTGGTTTGAAAAGCAAAGGCACCATCAGGTCAGTGATGTTCAGACTTTTAAATCCTTGATGCTCATGAAAACATTACATACGAATTCCACCCTGAGAAAATCTGCAATTTTTCCTCTTTTAGCTTTTTTTTTTTTTAAGAAACAGTAACTTGATTTTCTGATGTGCAGAAAATCACTGTGCTATGCAGTCATCGCAGTCATCGAGCTGACAGGAAGAGCTGCTTGGAAAATGGACTTACTATTTCCTCAGGAAATTCTCACTGTTTGATTTACTCTATTTGTGTGGTGTTTTTTTTTTTAGCTCCATTCTGAATCAGAACCCTCCCTCTGCAAAGCTCTCAAAGCCTAAAAATTCAAAATTAATAATAATTTGGGACAAGCAATATCTTCTATTTCCATAGTGCTCACATAAATATGCCCTTGAAAATATTTAATATAATCTACAATAAGTAAAACTCTGAGATATTATATGCAGAATATAATTTAAAAATATTAAGCATATATCAACACAATACTGAATATGTAAAAATGTCAAAACAAATTAATTGAAACAACAGAAAAAGAATGTGTTTATCTCCTCCAAATGAAACATTTCATTATAACTGAAATGAAGAGAGAAAATCAAAATGATTTGTTTTGACAATTTAAATATAAAAAAGGTTTGTCAAAATTGACATGTTCCCATGCGGTTTTGATTTCAAGAGAACTATGTTTTCCTGCAAAAACCTCTTCTGTCAGGATTTTTGACCAGCTCTGCTTGCAGTCTATCTCAGCAGACAAGTATCACAGCCAAGACTCTCAAACACTCCAGGTGGTCAGAAGATAGATTTAGCACAGAACAGAACAGTCTCCAAGAAGAGAATAAATAAAACTCACAGCTAGAGTGGCCTTAAACTTGGGTACTAGGATGCCTTAGTGTCTGAGATGTCCAGACCTGAGTGGTTTTGGTGTCTAATCCTGGTGAGAATAGAATTTGTAGTGAGTCTGTATTGCAGGATTGGTTCACCGATGAAAAAGAGAATATTTGTGGTGGTCAGGTGCCAATGCAGACTCTTAGTATCCTCTGGGATTTTTCATTTCTTGGCATTGGTTGGGGCCTAGCTAGTAACAATCCTTCTGCGTGTGACAGATTAAAACTGGTAAATGTAAGATGGCTTTATTCCTTTTTTCACCACACAGCCTTCCCTCTCAGCGGAAATCCCAGACTTTGGGCTTAGTGCATAGGCTGAAATGCAGCACTGCGGGTAGCTTGGCTCTAGGACTCAAAGCTCATGAGAACAGCTTTGTTAGAAATTCTCCCACCTTCATGATACATAGATTTTAAAGCTACTCATTATATAAATGCAGTTTCAGGTTAACTTGAGCTTCTAATTTAATATGCTGTTCTGAATTAAGAGTTAATGTGATATTTGATTATCCTTTTGCAATGAGATCCAAACCAAGCCTCATTGCCTTCAATAGCCCTTCCAGCAGAACCTGTTGGCTGCTGAGAATTGTAGATATGAAGCCAGAGCAGGAGATCAGCACTCAAGATACCTAGTTTCTGTTCGAGAAGCTGCCAGTAAACTGGTGCTATCCGGAGCTATTACACATTTGTAGCTCACCTTTCTATCCTGAATTTAAGTGCCTGTGTATGGAGGTGCCTATAAATGGCTCTCTACGGAGTGGCAGGGCAATATGTAGAGCTGAACCTGAGGTTTTTGAGCCTCAGACCGGTAGCCTGCTTGCTAACAAGCCCTTCCTGAATACTTATATCAGCAGCTCTGTCTCTGTGGATGATTCATATAACGTCTGTACAGCATCAGGCAGTATCTCTCTTTCAGGACCAGGTGTATTAAGTCCACATCAGCAGTTTGTCTTCCCAACCCTGGCTCTAGTCAAGGCTCTGCTCCTTCCTGGACATCTGAGCTTGCCTCTGGCACCATCTGACAGGAGTTTTTCCCAGGGTCTAGGCAAAGTCTGCAAGAGCCTCTGAGTCAAGATTCAAGAGATCTTATGGACAGAGCAATTCTTCAAGTAGTTTGGTGTGACAGGAGATGCCTTGGATGAGAATGTGCAGCCAACAGCAACCTATGGTCTCTTTTGCTCCTCTCTTGAGCTTCTCCCTGCTTCTTTGGCTTCATTCAGCACAAAAGATGGCAGAATCTGGTGCCCATAGGAAGCGCTGAGTTAAATGGTCCTTTGCATTGCGGCAGTCAGGGATGTCATTATGGGAGCAGCAGGAGCTGTGCCAGGAGAAACTATGGCCTGCGGATTTTAACCCCCTGTGCTCCTCCTGACAGGGATGCAAAACACAGAAGACAAGACAAGAAATAAGTTCCTTTTTGAGGGGCACAAAAAGTAGAAAGACACATAATTTGTAAGGACCCCTAAGTAAGTACAGCTTCTTAGCATACCAAGGGTTAGTTTGCCCGATCCCCTTGGAGCAGGGCCCACTCTGTGTATTCATGATGGAAAGTGCCCTGCGCAGGAATGAACTTCAGAATAAAAATAATATTGCACAGAATGTCTGTTTTGGGATAACAGTTGACCTTTTGGATTGAACACCACATTATTGCACTTCAGGGCAGTTTTGGCATTGATTTTTCTTTCAAGCCGTCTGCTTACCGGCCCAAAAATGGTTACAATGGAATATATTAGAAAGGCAAGACTGGCACACGAAGTGGGGTAGGCATGAAAGCAAGAAGCAGGGCTTCTGGGCTTTGACCCGCTCTTTAAACTCAGCTATCTGATCACCTTCTTTTGGAATTTTCTCATAAAAATGATAAAAAGTAAGTACTTTTGTTCATGTGTATTGGGTAGGGCAGATGTTTCTATGAAATCTCATTCCATAATGCAAAAAAAAGGATTGAATTAATTTGGACATTTCCTTTTATGCATAAATTACAATAAGCATTCTGGCTCAGTCAAAGCATACTGCTTAGGAAAACACTTCATTTTGGGTTTTAATGTATATTGCTCAACATTCAATGAAAAACAAAATCTTCAACCAATGCTTTCCAAAGAGAAAATCCAACACATTCTGTTCCAAAGAAAAGCTGACTTTATCAAAAAGCTATTTTTTCCCCCCTAAATCAACAAAATTCTAAAAAATGTTTTGCCTCTGATGAATTGGCATTTTTCTGTCATAAAAATGAGCAATCCAAAAAAATTCTAAGCAGCTCTGTGGCAAGTCTTAGCTAATTCCGGAATGGTAGCGTGAAGGTGCGTAGGAAGGATATTGCAAGGAGATGTAGAGCTGTACTGCGACTTAAGTGATTTGGGTTGAATTCCTGGAGCAGTTATAAAATGATCTAGGACAAGCCATTAATATACCCTGCCTCTCAATTTCCATTCTGCAAAATAGGAAAAACAGCATTTCCCGATCTCCTAGAGCTACTGCAAGGATAAAAACCTATTAGCACTTATGAGATTACTGGAGTTTGATATGAGATGTATGAATACTGAGGAAGGCACAAGACAGCTGCATTTTGGTGTAACTTAGAATGAAATTATGGCCAAGTGGCCTAGCTAGGACAATAATTTAATAAGAGTAGGAATAATTTCAAGTTCAAGGCAGTGTTTAATAGAAATCAGTGCTCACCACCCACCATTTTTTTTTTATAAGCAGTCCAGAAAAGTGCAATTTATCATTATTATTATCATCTATATTCATTCTATCTCTGCCACTTCACAAATGAGAGGACTTCCTCACAAACATCTACAAAGCTAGCTCATTATCCAGCCTCCCTATTTATAACTCCCATGTATGACAATAGCTATGAAAATCTTGCCAAAGTAGGGCTGCTGGTGTGCTGACACCACTGCTCAGCCCGCTGAGCGGTATTATCTCACTGTTCCCTTGCATTCCCCCATCTGTCCCTGGCCATCTGGTGTCCTTGGTCTTCTAATTAGATTGTAAGCTTTTGGGGGCACGGACAGCCTTTTTGGTTTCTGTTTGCATAGCACCTATCACAGTAGTGCTCAGACCCAGATTTAGCAGGACAGTGCTGAGAATGGGGCTCTTCATCACACATCTGAATGCACAGGGAGCAGATCCTACTGATTTGGTTTCAGATATGCTGAGCATTGGATCTCTTTTCTAAGCAGAGACCTGAACTTGGATTTCTGATCTTGGCCTTGACACCTTGCCCAGTAAAGATCAGGGATGGATTTATAACAGGGACTAATAGCATTTAATCCCATCTGCTAACATAGTCCAATAGCACATGATAATGTGACTTAGTAGGAATTGCTTGCCTGCCACAGCTCTTGGGTTTTGAGCTACTTCTGCCTCCAATCCTCACTGTAATGACACTGGTGATTTGTAATTAGCTGTAGTGCAGGGACAAATGAGCTGAAAACAGGTACCTGGTTGTTACCGATGTGATTCTTGCCTCACTATAGGCAGGGAGTAATTAGAAATCTTGCACAAAACCTGCTCCCTTTAGGTTTCTGGTTGAACTACATTAATAACGGAGGATTCGTAGGGCAGTTTTGGTTCACTGAATATCCTGACAAGTTGTAAGCAAAGTGTTGACTAGGTGAAAAGGAAAACCTTTTCTTTCTCAAAGTCACTTGGGGTCAAAAGAAATATTTTTATCACTGTTCTCTTTTAAGAGGCTAGAAGGACCATTCAAAAGAAAAAAAAATAAAGGACTCCCCCCTCAAACCCTGAAGTAATTTCAAATGGAAATTTGGAAATGTTTCTCCTTGGTGCTCTCAAAACCAAAGTATTGACTGCTCCCAATTATTATTTTTTTTTTCAGCATGAACAATTTGGCAAAACTCATGTGAATGCAGGAATGTATTGGTATTTTCAATTGGATATTTCTCATCTCCCCTCATTACCTTTCCTCCCCCTATAATGTTTCAGTTGATGGATGTCCCTTTGGCTTAACTGCTCATGCATATTTCAAATTAAAATAGATAAAGAAAAGTTGGAAATCTGGACACTGAACAGAGTAGGATTGCTGAGGTTTGGAGAGGGATTCACCCACTGCTGCCTGAAATGAAGAACTCCCACCTCCATAGAGAAAGAGCTCTGCAGTCATTTGAGTCTTTATCATGTTGCATGCCAAAGTCATCCAGAAAGTCAGAGCACGTGCTGGATTGCTGTTCCATCTCTCATTCCAATCAGATATAAGCCTCTGTAGATATGGTAGAAATAGCCAAATCCTTCATTTTTAGAGTCTGAGTTTCCCCTAGAACTTGTCATGACTAAGTGAATCCTGACGGACTCAGCTGGTTTACCTTCCCCATCCTTTTCCATCCATTCTTCCTGTTTTCCTCTAGCTCCAGCATGCACATGTAGATGTCCCTAGTTTGGCTGTCTCACTGGCCAGCATATCCAGCGGACATCCAAAATTGCTTCACAGGCAGGAGCTGCATCCAGCACTTCCATGAGCTATCCCAGAATTAGGTTCAGAGCATAAAAAATGCTGTTCTAGTTGCGTCTGCTAACTTAAAGTGTAGAACGGTAATTATCTGTCTGGCAGGAAGGGGAGGGCATAGTTAACTCAAAGCAGAAGTGTAGCTGAACAAAATCTAAGAGAATATCTCCCATGCTTAAAATTAAGCATAAGCTTAAGTTGCTCGCTGAAATGAGGTCAGACGTTTGTCACTTTGCAGGGTCGAGCTCTAAACTAACATAAGCTATTTCATCTCTCCCCGACACTTCAGTCTTTTACTAATTTATCAGCATCCTAAAGCGGTGTGTGAAGTTGCTGCAGAACAGAGGTGTTTCAGATACAAATAGCAATTGTTAGCCTCTTCCCTCTGGTAAATGGCAGCAGGCAGAAACCTCTCTAAACCTGCCAAGAACCAAATGTGGGACACAAGAAAGAATTATTGGTGCATGAAGCTTAAAGAGATAGGGGACTTATTTCTATACTGCAAATAATGCATTCAGTAATTTCTTTTTCCTGAGTTTGCATTTCTGGTGGAAACAGTTTGCAACAATGAACCTGAGAAAACAGAAGGGATGTGTGCAAGATCAATTTGAATCTAAAAGAAGCGGTAAATGAAAGGTACAAAGGTTAGAAGAAAGGTTTAAAATCCCAGGAGGCAGAGGAAAAGTGCAGTGCTTAGAGCGAGCAACAGAGAGGCAGAGCTCCTGCATTCTGCCTTCCTATTTGGCTATCTGTGAAACAGATCTGGCAGTATCATTTTGTGAAAGATCTATCATTCTGAGCTATCCCACTGTATAGAAATTACCTTTTAAGTGGCTAAGTAGAGACCCAACTTTATTTCATTTTTCTTATTTCAAGAAACAACAGGAATAACAGCACTTGCCTGCCTTACTGGAGTGCTGAGAGCTTTAATTAATGTCTCTAATTCAATTTGAACTCCTTGGATAAAAGGCGCTGCCTTGTGACAGCAAAGGTATTGCCCAAAATAGAATATAATTAACACACAGATATCAATCACAATGAAATTAAGTGTACATTCAAATACAGCTTACACTTTACAGAAAGTACTTGCCTATTTTTCCTCCAAGAATTTTGAAAAAAGACTCATAAAACAAGGAACATTAAATGCTCCAGGCTGAATTCAGATTAGAACATTGCCATATTAAACTACCTAACAAACTAAGAGGGATGTAAAAGAAATGTACATTTTTCCTGATGGATATACCTTCAGGATGGACAATGCTGGAAAATGACTGTAGTGTGATAAATAACTAGCATGTCTAAAATTTTTGTCTCACACTACTTATTTACCCTTAACGCTCACTTATGTCCTGCCTCACTCACCAATCACATTTATGAACAGAGGTGACACTTGCATGATCGTGTTTATTGACATAAATCAAGAGGACTTACATCGCTGCATAACTGGGCAATGTTTCTGAGTAGAAATGGGCTAAGGAGCTTGAATTCTTCTTAACTGCCATGTTATAAACAAAGCTCATTGACTCCTTGAGAGATTTGTGTTCTTGGCTGTTAGGACAGGAATGCCTGTCCTAACACATTGCAGTCACATTGCAATGTGACTGCAAAGCACTCTGCCTCAATTGAGTCACGTTGCAGCAGGGCTACATTTTGCTCAGTGGTAAACACAAACCATGTCTCCTCCAGCAAGTTCACAGTCCAAATCGGTCACATATAAATACTATTGTATCTCCAAGCTAACAATTATAAAGCAAGCCCAAAAAGCAGGTAGGGGCATAGGCCCAGGTCAGAGAGGGTATGTGGTTTGAAGTGCCCAGAATTTTTGGATTCCTGAATCAAAACCTAGTGTATGTAATGCCCCCCTTCTCAATCAGCCTCTAGAGATCGCTTTTGTACTCAATATAGTTTATAGTTAGGCTTGGATCACCTACCTAAAGTCTGTATACATGCAGAAATCCCCTTCCTGCCCCTTTTTGCCCTGTCCCCTTTGCAACATCCCCAGGACATGTCTTACATCAGCGGAGCTCCATGGTGCCAAGTAACAAATTAATTTTAGACTCCAACTTGTTAGCAGTTAGATTGAATAGACCTCACAATATTGCCTTAGACACAAAATGATCCCACTTTGGTAAGCTTTATGGCTTCCACGGGACCAGCCCTGTGGTATGTATTAATATTTAATGTGAAACAACATCTCTATAGCAGACACAAGAGCGGGGAAGGGGGAAAGATACTACTAAAAAATTAAACTTGGTGGTGTGTTAGTTGTCTAGCCCAAGTTGTGTTGTGCCATCCTCCACAGCCTCAGGCACCGTTCTCAACACTGATACTTCCAGCCAGCTTCCAGACTGGAGATGTGTCTGTTTCTCCCAGTTATGTTGAGAAATACTCTCCCTATGTCTTAACCCCTAATTAAGAGACATCACAATTCAATTTGTCCTGACTCTAACCTCGACCTAGAAAGAAAAGGAGGGAGGATAAAGAGGAGGGGAGATTAGTGAATACCCCTTCCTTTTTCTAAGCTATAGTTTCCCCAATGTGATGCTCACATGTGAGATGCCAGAGCAGGGATTTCTCTGAAATCCATTTCATTTTGCTCTTCTAGGATTTCAGTACTTGCACTGCACCAGCAAGTGGAGGTGAGCTATCACTCCAGCTTGGTATGTAAAATCTCCCTTACTCTCTTTTCAATAGAAATTCAATAGAAAGTGAAATGTTTAAAGGAAAACTGATCCAGATTGGCTGATGAAGGAAATGGTTATGGAAGAGTTTAATGAACAGACAACAAAGTGAGCTTGGACAATGTGTACAGAACAACTGATTGTTATCAGAAGCAAATTCCCACACCTGTTTGATAACGAATGTGCTGAGTCTGCAGCTGTTAAGAGTGGAGGGAGACCACTGGAGATACATGAGGAGCAACAGGGAAAAGAGGCAGCCCAAGAAAAGGACAGGAGAAAAGAATTTCTCAACTGCAGTCTGGAAATGGCAAGAGTGGGATGAACCTGAGAACATCAGGAATCACCTCAGGTTCATGACTGCAATAAGTAGAAGCAGAGCTGTACCATAGGCTGTGGGGAATACACTATATTCCCTTTGCTTTGGGGCTAGAAACTCAAGACCTGTTTTGGTAAGATAGGGAAGAATCAATGCTCATTGAAAGGTGAAAGGCAGAAGCACAGAAAATTGCCATGCATTGTTGAAGTAAGTGTCAATAGTGACAGCTAATAATAAATACATCTCCAAAACAGTAACAGCCTCCTCAGTCAAGATCTACAAGTGCTATTAGATTTAATAGCAATAATGTTCTATTTGCAATTAGAAAGGACTTTTTATGTGCCCAACAGAAAAAGCTAACATTCATTGCTTTTTCCATACTTAACTTTTTTTTTCTTCCATTTTTCAAATAATGTAACAGCTGACTGTCATTTTTAACCAGACCTACACAACTCTGTTTTGTCAAGTGCTGCTGAGCTCAGTGTAGCTCTGCAAACACATGCTGTGCACACGTGCAGACTCCCACACACTCTGGCACACACACCCGGCACACCGGCTCCCCGTTGCACTCCTGGGTTCAGTACACCTGTACAGAAGACATGCACGCTTGCTGCTGTGGACTGCACCTTTTCCATACTCCCAGAGAAACCTCCTACAGCAGAATAGTTGCTCACAGTTGCTGGAGCTCCCTGGTACATCCCATAGCCCTGGCACTGCCCAAGTGCAGTCAGTGCTGCAGGTGTGCATGGCACCTCCAGAACACCTTAGTGTGGCCTCTCTACACCCCTAGTGAGACCCTTTTGCCTCTGGGAATTACAGACTTTCAGAGGGTCTATGGTAGAGTTAGAACCATGACCAGAGGGTTGCCTGGAGATGTATAAGTCTGAAACCAGTTCTCATTGTAGCAGAGTTCTGCATAGTCCAATTTCTCCTGCTTTAAAGGGTATCTCTAGTCTCTCTATACTATATTCTCCAGGAATAGGTGGGTTTCGGTTGCTCTAAAGACAGGTTTTATCTGAATTTGTGCACTCAGAGCGGGAGATGCAGCCTCAAGACGACTCTGCATGGCTGGGCACATCCTTCCAAAACGCAGCGAGGCAGCCAGATGGACAGGAGGTGGGCAGGAGGAGGAACACGTCCTGCTTGGGGAGACAGCTTTTCCGAGCAGCATAAACAGCTCCCAGCAAGTGCACTGTAGATGTTTAGCTCTGATTAATAGGGAATACAAGCTGGGTGGCTGCTATAGTCTCTTCGCTGCTGTGCGGCAGAAAGGGAAGAGCAGCACGTTAGGTGCAGGGTGCCGGCTAATCAAGCAGCTCACCTTCCACCAATGGAGCACAAGGCTTCATTTGGAGAGGGGGCATCACGCCAGCAGCGTGACTGTGGAGGCGGATGATCTAATGGCTGCATCACTGGAAACGAGAGTCAGGAGACGAGGGCTCTCTTCCAGTTGTATAGATGGCTTGTTGTGTAACCTTTGGCAAGGCGTTTCACCCCTCTGTTTCCCTTCCCACTCATCATATGTCTTGTCTATTTAGACATTAAATACATTGAGGAGAGAAACGGGCTCACGCTGGGGCTGCCTGCAGCCATGATTTGACAGAGAGGCAGTGCAGAGGGCAGCCCTTCCCATGCGTGGGACTCTGCCCTGCACCAGGTGGTGTGAAGCATCCCCTTAAGCTCCCTAGTAAATCTCCTACCGCTGAATGTGCATGTTCAATGCATCACCCTGTGGAGCCTTGATCTTGAAAAGAGCCTCCAGGTCCCAGTATAATCCAAGCAGCAGCAGACCCTGCCCTTCCCCACCAAATGTACACATCCCAAGCACCCAGGCAGAAAAGTGGGTTGGGGTGATCTTTATCTTTTAAAGTTCAACAAGATTTCATAGGGGTGCATGTGTGTGTGTCTGTCCATGTGTCCTCATGTGCTGGATTTTGTTTTCTTTCTTTTTTTTTTTTTTCTTTTGGCACCACTTTAAAGGAAAAGCTAGGTCTTTATAGATTGCTCATGTTGCATGGCTATGGATGACAGATCATCAAGGAGACATGAAAGGAGAAGACATGTTTCTCTGGCACAACATTAAAGGGACAATAAATGGGTAATTGTAGCCTGGGGTGTGGCCGCCTTCTGAGCCCAGCCCTCATTCATCTTTGCAGTATTGCAAAGTTCACAAGGGAAATGATGAGCAAGCTGGGGTGAAGATATCTCAGGCTAAGACCTGGTCATTTCAAAGGTGATATATGCTTATAATGTTAAAAGTATCACTTAGATGCATGAATAAAAGACTGCCAAATGTTCTAAGCTGTTAACACAGACAGATTGAAGGCTTTTAAAACTTGATTTTTCATGTCTGTTTTCACCTTGAGAGAAGTTTTCAAAGGATCAAAGTAATTCCAATTTCTAAACTGTCTTTCTCTCTCTCTTCTCCTCTTCCCCCCTACCCCCATCTCTCTTTCCTTCCTCCTCTTCCCTCTCTGTTTCAACAGGACTCCACAGAATGGAGCAAGAATGAGAGGAAAAAGGCAGACAGAAAAGCATGAACTGGAGGCTTGTTGAGTTCCTCTACCTCCTGTTTATATGGGACCATATACTAGTACAGCCCTCCCACCAGGACCCAGCTGCTACCAACCAACATGTCTCCAAGGAATTTGATTGGCTTATTTCAGACAGGGGGCCTTTCCACCACTCACGGAGCTACTTATCCTTTGTGGAAAGACATCGTCAAGGATTTACAACCAGATATAAAATATACAGGTATGTTGGTTTTCTACAGCACTCCGCTTAGACAGGTTGTTAGGGGATGGGAACATAGCTAGCTCCCATGAAGTCAAGGCTTGCAGTCAATTGTGAGATGAGTCATTGTCCCTGTTCCACCTGTAAATGGTTCTTTGGTTTTCCAGCATCCTCAGCTGGCAAAGCAAGTTGCTTCAAATTCTTGTTGCTAATGTTTTGATAGTGAAATGAAGGCATTGAAAAATCATGGCAATGAGAACAGTGGAAATCAAGACAGGGAGGAGCCAAATGTGTGAGTCTGCTGTTCATGTGGGAACAGATTAAGCACATATGTGCACAGATATGTTCATCAAAATGAAGATACTCAAGGGCAGATGAGTAATCCATAACAAATTCATGCATATGCACTTGCAACATCCTAAGGTTCGCGCAGGCAGGAACAGGTATAAAGATGCTGAGACACACTTCAGTGTGTTAGTCCTCACGCTGCTATGCACACACTGTCATTTTGTACTGCCTAGCACAGGCCTCTGCAGTTTATCTCCTTGTATGAGTCAGATTTGCTTCTAGAAATATGAGCTTGATTTAAAATCCATTCAATTAAAAAAAAAAAAAAAAGAGAATAGGCAGAATTAAGATTTTGTTTTTCCTTCTAGGTTTCAAAGCCTTTGCTGTTGTCTATTTCAAACTCTTCTTGGTACCTGTAGTACCAATAAATGTACTTTTCTTTTTTTTGTTTCACTGTGAAAAGATAAGATGTTTCTGTGAGCCCAGTTACTACAACAGGTGTTTTAAAGGGAAAGGGAATAAGTCAGCAAGTGTCAAGAGATTCAGGCTAAAACCATAGGAGACTGCACAACTCTCATAGACATGTGCAAATTTACATAATTATATAGTCCTGTTGTGTTACTTGCAAACACAAATACACAAACTAGTAGGTAGGAAAACAGTAGTTAATAACCTACTGTAAACATGCACACAGATACATGCACACTGTTATTGGTGGGGGGAGGTAAGAGAAATATCATGTGTGTGCAGGCAGCACTTTCCCATTGGCAGAAAGCCAAATCTCTTGCAGCGTAGTAGCAGCATGCTAGACATTATCTATGTATGGAGAAGAAAAATGAGTTGAGCTCATCCCTGAGCCTCCAGGGAGTGCAGCATCCCCTCCCCTTGCACGAGACCAAGGAGTGAGGGAAGATTAGAAAAGGTAGGAGACTTTGTCCTGTCTTCTTGTCTTCATTCAAAACAGCCTAGAGGGGAAGAAACAGCCCCCAAAACTAGAAAATATGCTGCCACATTTCCTTGAAAGATGTCTCGATGACTTTGCTGTGCACAGGAGCAGAGAAAACATGCATTTTTAATAGACTTTTTTTTTTTTTTTTTTTTTTTCCCCTGGTATACCCCCAGCTTCCCCAGCTGCATTGCCTGAGAGCATACACTGGCTGAGAATGCAAATCTCGGTCCCACACTGTGTCCCTAGCAGCAGCCCTGCCCTTTGCTAAAGAGCTGTTCCGCCCTGAATGCCACCACAGCAGTCTACAGGGCTGCAGCGGGAGCGAAATGTAGGCAATGTATGTGTTCAGACACATCCAAGAACTGTCACTGCAGGTCAGGCCAAAGATCTATCAAGCCCAGGATCCTGTCACGGAGAATCATGGAGAAATAGGGCTGGAAGGACCTTGAGAGGTCATTTAATCCCTGCCTCTTCTCCAAGGCAAGATCAGCCATACCTGTGTCACATTTGATGGAAGTTTGTGGGTAACCTCTTCTGAAAGGCTCCCCATGCTGGAGAATTCACACCCACCGCAGGCAGCCTGTTCCACAGCTTTGATGGTCCCACTTTCATAAAGGAGCTAAAATCTCTTCTGTGGCACATTCAGCCTGTGATTTCTAGTTTTATCTACTATGGGTTGAGGAAGAAATTCCCCATGTGTTTGTAGGACAACACTAAGGATTTAGGACTTATGTCAAGGTTCTCCTTTTGGAGCAACAACTGCGATCTTTCCCATGGAAGACTTCCCACTCCAAAGGATCAGGAGTTTAGGCACGTCCAGCTCAGAGGAGCTACATCTGGCTCTGTTTTATTAGTTATTAGCAGATAATTCTGGATTTTTCTAATTCCCTTTTGATCCAATTTGTATCTCCAAACTCTCCTGTACCGATTAGTTGCACAGTATAATTGCACTGGGCAAAAAAATGCTCTCTGCTTTTATTTGTTGGAAAACAGAGCTGTTCATTTTATTGGATACTCCCTTCTCTTTGTGCGACTGAAAACAGAGAAGACATATTGCCTCATTCCTCTCTGCAACCCTCAGATAAAACTTTCTTGCAGCTCCCAATCAGGAGTATTGATCTACAGAGGAGAGGCTTGCAGTGACGTCCAACCTTTTTGCATGCTGTGTCTTTTCATACATATACTCTTCAAAAGAAGACTTTTGCAGTATTAAATATCTTACAAAATGTTCTAGGATGAAAGATGTAAATAAGGCCTCCAATACCTTCCCTGTCACATGAGGAAGGAAAGGATACAAGTTGTCTGTTCAGATGTGGTGTAAACGACAGCAGGAATACCAAGAGGACAGAGCTGTCTGAGAAGCTGATGAGGAAGGTGTTACACATGGTAGGACTGCACAGGAGAAGGTTCTTATCTTAAACATGGTGAATCACGTCATAGCTGGATAAGAAACTACAGGTGGGAGGATGTCAGGACACATAATACCTATATGATACCTTATTAGCATCACACAACAAGTTAAAAAAAAGAGAAAATGGTTTCATACTAGAGCTTTATGCATATGAAGAGGGAAGGGATCTGTTGTACTCCATTCCTACTAGATGTTGCCAAGGCAAATATCAAAGAACTTCTGGCAGAAGACATATGATGTCCTACTTCTTTTGACATGAGAAAGTAACAGCTTTCTGCATGCCCTGCAGTCTCATAGGTGTGGGGAATACTCAAAGAAGAGCCTTGCAGATAGTCACATTTTGAAGGGAACATCATACTGAAGGAGACTTCAAGGTAAGCAGAGGCTATGCTAAATAAACCATTAATCATATAGGCAACTGGAGGTGAGAGAGAGGCCAGCAGAAGAAGGGAGGCAGAGAATCCACAAAGATGTGGGAAAACTGAAAGAGGCACCTAGGGCTCAAGCTCTGGGAGTTGAGCACTTTGGAATTGTACCCTGTGGGACTGGCTTCTCCTGCACTGTGGTCAGCGGAGGAGAAGGAGAAAGCCTAACTGGCTTTCATGGAGAAGAGGGAGCTGCTAGGTAGAAGTTGAAGGGCTGTTTGTGTTTAATATGTAGCCCCATTTACAAGGCAGGTCACTTTAATGCATAGGTCCATGCATTTTTTAAGCTGTGTCAAAATCAGTCTAGCTGCAGAGAGTTAGTGGAGCTATAGCCGCTTTCAGCAGTTAAAAACTGGACTCAAAGCACAAAAACTATCCAGAGCATGCCACTTTCCTGAAACTCACAGTGGGAAAACCTCATTTTGCAAGCTATTTAAATTGACTTCAAGAATCTGTACAGCTGTTGGGATTTTGTCAACTGTTTAATTCTACTGTAGAAGTCTCTTTCCTCCTAAGCAGTATCTCTCGATTGCTTTTCACACTGGTCTAGGAGATGCATATATTCTGCACTAAAGCATCACTCCTGAGGAATGCAGCTGCCTTGGAGCATGGGAATTTCCTTTTCAGCCTCCTCTTCCTTTATTTCCCAGATTTTGTTATTGGTGGTGGTTGTTTTATCCCTCAGTCAGGTGGTTCCTTTGGGGACTTAGGATTTTGATGAATAAGGCTTGTCCCAACTCCATCTCTTCTGCAATAGCAGCAGAACACAAATCAGCAATGGTGACCAAGGATTTGGAGCAGATGTGAAATGAGGGAGAGGACCTCACCCGTCTCTAATTGGAACACTGTCGCTTGCTTAGTGGTGATTTCCCCAGTGTCTTGCTGTGCAGGAACATGGACACAGTGCATTAGAACCGTGTCATTTATACTAAAAACCCACAGAGATAAAGCCACTGTCAACTTTACGCAGCAACATGGGTCAAAATTAAGTATTTTCTCATTTTTCTTCAGGTAACTTTAGAAAGGAAACAAGAGCAGACTAAAAAAAATGTGGCCCAGATATTCAACAGCAGCAGGACAAGAGCATGTTTTGGTTAGCAAGGCTTTTTCATATACTGCAGCTGCACACTTCCTGTAGAACAGCACAGCTCTTCCGTAGGATGGGGGATCCAGATCTTCCATCCTAGCATAGGAAGGCAATTCTCTGTAAGGACTAAATGGATCACATTCTTCTGTGCATTTTATCAGATTTTAGGCCTCTTTTTCCCAGATACTGAACCAGTGTTCTTCCTGGTGTCTTCAGTCAAGGTTTACACATTGTATGAAATATTTGGAGAAAGACAAGTGGAAGGGGGATATTTTATATTGAATCATAGACTGTAGGGGTAGATGCAATTGCATTTGGGAGGTACATTAATCATCATCGATTCACACTAATAAGGCTGGTTTAGGGGGCCTCTGACAGTAAAACGCTGCTTTGATCATTATCTGTGCACTCTAATGCTAATGCAGATACAATGGCAGATGCTGAGAGTAGTTTGTGGGATGTCTGAATATTCATTATGACTATCCGTGTTGTTCCTAATCATGAGAACCTTAGGTATGAGGAACTGCACAAAGGCAGGAAAACAGATGAAGCTCAGCGTGGCTTGACTTAGGGACTAGGGTAGTGTTGTTTAGACCAGAAACACTCCTGTTACCACAACACAGTAGGTAACAGCTTCAGTCCACTTTTTTGCAGCACACTGTTGTGTTTCACCTTTTATTTTCTCCTCCTGGAAACTGATTATTCACATATAAGGCAAAGCAAAAGAAAGAGTAGATTTTACTCTTGAACACCCTATGCAACTCTTCCAGCAGAAACACTGACACAAGGGCATTTAGTTAATGATGTTCTGTTTAGCGTGTTTCAAGAAGATGAGGTTTGGTTATTTGGTGACAGAGATTAGAGAGGAGGCAGAGAGGCCATGTGTGAAGTGCTCGAGAGCAGCCAACGGTCCTGCTTGGAGTGGGAGGCTGGATTAGGCACCCCCACAGGCCCTTCTGAGCAACATTTCTGTGATTTCTGACTCAGAGTAGACACTAAATGGCTTGCTCATAAATGGATTCGCACTACTAAATGAAGCTCTGGCCTCACTGGAGATTTTTATTTAGTCGTAATAAACCCACCTATCTGAGCAGCTACGTGCTCTCTAAACATGTCATTCCCTCTGGAAGGAGGAAGAGAATTACCATGGAGCAAAGTTCTTTACTGTGCACGTAGCATGGGCTACAGTTGGCTTAGAAATGCATGTGATTTCCTGCTGTTTAAATTTTCCCTTGGAGGAAAAAAATATATATATAAAAAAAAGAGAAAAAATATATTGTCTCACAAAACTGTCTCACAAAACTTTCAAAGTTTTATGGCACCACAAATTAAAAACAATGAGCCAGATTCTGTGTGACATAAATAGGTGAAGCTGTTAACTTCCATGAAAATTCACCCATTTATTTGCTTGAGAATCTGTCCAGCTCTTGTAGTCGATCCAGCAATGCTCAGTTCTCCCAGACCCTGGACAGAAAGAACTAGTGTTTATAAGGCTGCTTGCCCATACTATCTGGCTGGGAGCATGATAAGCTTTTACTCTTTCTAAATGAAAGGAAAATGCCTTTCCTAAATGCAGGCATTAGATTTGGTCAGTTTGGCTAGTGGACTTGAGCTTTTATGACTGCTTTAAGCTATTTCAACTAAAAAAAAAAATTGCCTTTCCTGATCAGCCCTCACAGGCATGTTCCATGTCACCCTGTGATTAGTACGACTGTGGAAATGATCTGGCTGAAAACTAAGCTGGTCAGAAAGAAATAAGAAGAAAAAAAATTAATTCCCAGCCAGATCACTTCTCCAGTGCTGTGGTGAGATATAAGTAAAGAGTTGGGAATAGGTAGATGGAGGCAGGAAAGAGATTGGTGAGAACAGTGTTTTTGGCAGCAATAAGGAGTGAAGTTGCGTATCAAAGAGATTGTGAAATTGCATGCTAAGTTTTGGCAGAGACAATACCTATGAGAGTTGCTTTCACCATTTTTCATCCCATTCTTTTTCTTCTATCTCTCTCTACTCCTCATTGACTCCTTTTGGTGCCTACTGCAGTAAATTTAATCTACTGGTCACTAAAGCTGTACAAATAATTGATTTTGTGGTTCACTGGCTGCACTGAACAAAAATAACATTAAATAAGTTGATCTTAAATAGATATTTGCTCAACTTTTCAGTAAAAT
>JAVCKT010006100.1:0-19829 GCA_032273925.1 Rhynchotus rufescens | reverse complement strand
GCCCCCCCGTAGTCCCCCCCATAGCGCCCGCCCCCACCCTGTGGCCGCAGCCCCCCCCATCCCCCAGCACTGGACCCCAGCAAGGCTCTTTACTGGGATTTATGGCCGTAGCCATTCGAAAGCGTCCAAGAGTTCCCAAGAGCGGATAAAAGCTCCCTCAATAAACCTGGGCTTGAGTGTTCCAGTGTTCCTGGAGCCTCCCGGCGCTGGGGAGCGCCGCGGCGCTGCCGCGGGGTGCAGGGCGGTGTGGGCATTGCACAAGGTGTCACCTGGGGTGCCGGGTACTGAGTGGTTCCGTGCGTGCAGGAAGAGATGTCGGGAGAAAGCGTGGTGAGCTCGGCGGTGCCGGCGGCGGCCACCCGCACCACGTCGTTCAAGGGCGCCAGCCCCAGCTCCAAGTACGTGAAGCTCAACATCGGCGGCGCGCTCTACTACACCACCATGCAGACCCTCACCAAGCAGGACACCATGCTCAAGGCCATGTTCAGCGGGCGCATGGAGGTGCTCACCGACAGCGAAGGTAGGGCGCTGCCGGGGCGGCCTGGCCAGCGATTCCCGGTTCCGGGAACAAACGGAGCGCAGAGCGGCCCCTCGCTGCTCCGGTGCTGCTGTGTCTTCTCAGCGCCTCAGCGGCTGCCTTGCACAGCGGCCCCTCGCTGCTCCGGTGCTGCTGTGTCCTCTCAGCGCCTCAGTGGCTGCCTTGCACAGCAAGAAACCACGGGGAACAAAAGATAGGAATGACTGGTTGTCCAGCAAGAGGGTGACGTGGATTCCACAGGGCCCTGTCAGGGCCACACAGGGCATCCTTTTGTTCCATCTTTTTCTCTCTTTTTTAACTTCTAATCCTAACTTCTTCAGTTTACGTAAAATGGCTAGGATGGTGGTTAGAAGCTCCGAGCCAGAACTCACTAGTATATTTTGAAGCTGAGAGGGCGGTTCCCTTGGCTCGTTCCCTGATCAGACATTTAGAGAAGAGTTTACTTTGAAGGCTGGAGGGCTCTTGAGCTAATCTTTAAAATGTAAATTTGTTTTCTTGTGAGAGTCCTCACTGTGGGATTCCCTAAAATAAAAGCAGCTGTGAAAATTTGGCAAATTCACTGCAGGTGTTACTGACAGCACGTGGATGTCCCCACCTAAAGGTGCCTGGAAAGAAAGAACCCGCCCTGGATCAAATTGCCACCTCCCAAGGAGCGCAGCTCGGATGCTTGGCGTCACTGCCAAATATGTTGACTTTCTCTTCTGTTGCAATTCCCTTAAACATTAGCTAAACCGCTCAGCTGCAAGAAGGCATTTTTATGATGGCTCCTTACAACTCTGAGAGTAATTTTATATCAGTGTTCTCAAATAATGGGAGTGTCACGGACCTGAATTCAAGCACAGGTTTCTAATTATGTGCTGGCATTTTGCCTATAACTCTTTATTTGTGAACTTGGATACGTTCTCTTTAGCAATAGTTACCGCGCCGCTCGTCTTAAAGGTTCAAAACTGCATTCTGGCAATTAATTTGGAAGTGGCGTTTGAATTTGCTAAAAGTGTAGAGAATGGATTACTTGGGTGATCTGTTGGGCCTCGTTTTGAAAGCTTTAGCATATATTCAGCAGAAGAAATGATGGATTTAATAAGCTTCTGTGATGAGTTTTCTTGAGACTGGAGGAAATGAGCTTCGAGAAAAAGTTGTGAAGAAGCACAGCCTGATTTGGTATCAGAATACTCCTGTTTTAGCTAGAACTGCTTATGTTTTAGTTGGAGAGGAAGAAAAAAGTTGCATTTTCCCATTTTGTTATCCTGTGGCTTTTACAAGCTTTCAGCCACTGCATAGGATTAACTTTAGAGCTGTGAGTTTTGGACTCTGATCCCAAAGTTACCTCCGCAAGGTCAGCCATGGAGGCTAAAGGTTACGTCAAAAAGCCAGTTTGTGGGTCAAATGCAAAAATAAAAACCCTATCCAATGGATCCAATGGGAATCCATTTCCTCCCTGGGAAGAATGGAGAGGTGGGCGAGTGCACGTCTGCAGACCAGGACATTGAGGGACCTCTCCGCTTGATGCCAAACTCCAGGGAGACTCTGCTTCTCCCTGAAACTGCTCCGTATTTTTCAAAATTGGGTAATTCAGCCCTCCCCAAGTCCTTCAGTTCCTTCCTTCAATTGGAAGCTGCAGGTTAGGAGCTGTCCCTGCAGGGTCTCCGCTCTTCCCGGGGTTCCCAAGGCTCGCGCTGTGGGAATGTTCTTCCACGGTGCTCCTGGGACACAGGATTTACTGCTCTGCTTAAGTCCAGGCACTTCTGCCTGGGGAGCAGCTGACCCGTTACTGCTAATATACTAATACTGCTCACTGGGATTTAATCCTCCAAAATGCCATGCTTGGGGTGTAAGATCCCAGGCTTATTTTGCCGCAAATCCCAGTGTGTCCGCATGGGATTGTTCCCAGTTGGGCAGTTTATGTTTTAATGGGAATCGGGCGCTTCCTGCACGGTGCAAGTGAGACACTCCCAGCGCAGTAGTTCTTGTTTTATCTCCCGCTCCCTGGCATGTTGTTGGAAACCAGGACAATAGCATCGGAGCTGTTAAAGGAAACCCTTTTTATCTGAAATTCTTCAAAACGCCATTAGCTGGTTCCACCCAAAATCGGGCTCAAAACAGAACGTTGCTCAGGAAGGGCAGCCGGACTTGCAGAGAGGCTGCAGAGAGCCACGTTCCTAAAGTGTCTGTGGAATGTGTCCCCCTGCTTGTCCCGATCCATTCCCCTGCGCCCGGGGCTGTCTCCCAGGCTCTTCCTCAACGTCTCCCCGTTACAACGTGCTGCTGCTTGGGCTGTAGGAGACAGAGCTGCAGTTCCCTGCTGCTACATAGCAGGTGATTGTTATCAGCGTATAGACTGTTTGTGGATTGTGGCAAACCTGCACGTTTGGAAAGCTGTAAAGGAAGAGAGAAGGGTGCGAGTTTTCCAGGTCCATTCAGGTCTATTTCCAGAATTTCCTTCCTGCAAAGTCTCCTTTCTCTCCACTGCTCTTGGGCAGTGTGTGCCAGCAGGACTGCAGGGTCGGGCAGTCCCCAGTGCCAGGATTCTCTGCATCAGGCTCAGTCAGAAAATGTGCTCTGTTTTAGCTTCGTTTTTTGCACACTGTCCCTGGGACTTCTTGCCAAACATAAGATTAATTTCCCAAACATGTAATGTGTGTGCATATAGTTCATGGATTATGTATTCCTACCTCAAAAAACAGATTGCATTTACTGCTTTGTGTTGTGGTTCTAGTTGTGGTGGCTGTGTATTGTGGTGATAGTACCGCAGTTCAAAAGGAAAGGCTTTAGAGGCCTGTGGGTGAGAGGCAGTTCTGGGGCTCTGCAGAGCCCTCACCAAGCGGCCGCAGGGTCGCTGGCCTGTGGGTCAGCTCTCTGCTCTGTGTTTAGGCTGATTTGGTAAAACAGAAGATTTCTTGAAAGCTGCTTTAGCAGCCGCTTGTATTTTGCCCTGCTGCTGTATTTTTGCTGCTTCTTCCTCCTGTATTCTCCTTCTCTGCTGTATTTTCTCCTCCCTTCCCCGCCACCTGCAAGAGGCCGGGGTTTCACCATCCCTAAACATGAAGCTGCTGCAGATTTTCACAGCCCGCAGAGGGAATCACAGCAGAGATGAAAACAGAGAAGTCTGGAGGCTGTCACTGCCCTCTGGGGCAGCCCTTTGCTTCCCCACACCCCTGGGGCAGCCGAGGAGGTGTTGTCCTGTCTGCGTGGCTGGCACTGGGTTGTGCCCTGTCTCGTGCTCCCTCGGCCTCGATCTCCTGCCTCCAGAAGCCGGTACCCAACTGCAAGGGAGGGAGATGGACAGTCTCTAGTGAACTGCTGGAGGACAGCTCACTTTTCAGCAGAGCAGCGTGGAAGGGCTGTGTTCACTTTCCAGATGTAACCAAATGTTCAGATTTATTAGTAATTCCATTCATGCAGAACACACAGGGTCTGCTTTAACCTACTTTCCTTATTTGTTCAAAATATGAGCGCGTCCCCGCAAGCGTTTCCTCGCCGCATTCCTGACTGGCAGCCCGTGCGTTTGGCCGCCTCCTCGTTTATGGAAACTCGAGCCTGGGCGTTGCGTAACCGTTTCCAGGGCCCGGGCAGAGGCCGGCAGCAAGGGCAGAGGGACAGAGCCCGGCTCTAGGCCTGACCTAGCAGAGCTGGAGCTCTGCTTCCTTGCCACTCTTCCCAGTAAAGCGCAGCGCGCTGGGCTCCGGGGCCGGGGCTGGGTGTCCCTCCTGCTCTACACTTGCCGTTGCATCATTTCTTTGAGTAGTTTTAGGCTGATTACCAGTTGTTCTACCAGTACTGCTGTATTCCTTGGGAATGTGGAGGCGGAGACGGGGTTTGCAGTGACGCTGCTGAAGCCTGTGTTGTCTTTCCAGCGTTTTTGTGCCACGTGTAGGTAACGGGTTAGGGCACGAGGACAGTGCGGCAGGCGTTCGGGACTGCTCTGAGTGTGGGAGTGCTTATTTCTCCCTTTTGATTAATTAGTAATTGAGGAACTGGAAAAAACAAAGAAGGTTCCTACCTTCCTGCTGCCTGTGCCCCTGGGAAACGGCCGGGCCGGTTCCGTCGCGGCGGCTGAGGCCGGGAACCGGAGGCGGTTGTGGAGGCCGGACGCTGCTGCTGCAGGCACGCCGGGCGCCTCGCACCCCGCGCTCCGCTCGCCGGGGCCCTGCAGCCCAGCAGAGACCCCCGCTCTGCTTCCCGCCTCGCGTCTGCTCTACTCCGCGTTTTTAAACCTTTCCCTAGGCTGGATCCTCATCGACCGCTGCGGGAAGCACTTTGGGACCATCCTGAACTACCTGCGCGACGGGGCCGTGCCGCTGCCCGAGAGCCGCAGGGAGATCGAGGAGCTGTTGGCGGAGGCCAAGTACTACCTGGTGCAGGGGCTGGTGGACGAGTGCCAGGCTGCCCTGCAGGTAGGTGGCAGAGCTCGCGGCGCCGGCGCCTTCCCGCCGCGCGGACATCGTGGCACTGGACGAGCTGCTCTGCACACACACCTTGCCAGCTCACGCGGATGGTGCCCTGAGGTCTCTCTACTCAGCTGCTCTTTAATTCTTGTTTCAGCAGAACAAAGATGCATATGAGCCCTTCTGCAAGGTACCTGTGATCACTTCTTCCAAGGAGGAGCAAAAACTTATAGCCACTTCTAATAAGGTAAGAAAGAGACAGGCTGTGCTGGGTCTTGGGTCAGTGTTGGCCTGTCGCCCTGAAAGGTGCATGAAGCCGTGACCAAATAGAAGCTGATCTTTAGTTTTCAGCAATAGGCTTATCCTAAAATACCTCTGCTTTAGTTATTGTAGGTGCAGTATATCGAAAACCTACAACAGGCTAAACATTCTTGCTAAATTAAGAGTCAAGTGCTGCTCAGGCTGGGCCTGTCTATGTCTTTCTTCACTTTACATAGTCAAACAGAAGGCGTGGGTAGCAGGCTGATCGAACAGATCATCAGAGCCATCAGATCTTTCAGTTATTTGTCCACTCTCATTAGCAATGACAAATACTTGCTTTAGATAAAGTGAATTAATGACTCCTGTTCCTGGAAGCCTGCTAGTTGCAGTGGGTGGAGGCTGGTGGTAGTGATTAGCCTTGGCAAAAGGACAGGGAGGATAAGGATGAATTATGATCTAGTCACAGGAGGGATTAGAAGGGATCGCAGCCCTGTGGAGAGGCACATGAGAGTTTTGTAGCAACAAAAACAACAACAAAATCCCTCTGGGTCTAGGCCTGATGGTGGCATTTCATGTTGCAGCCCCTCTGCTGTATGGTCGTGGGGCCAGGCTGAAATCCCGGCTCTCACTGCTCCTCCTCTAACTGATCTGTTGTGTTTTTTTACAGCCAGCAGTGAAGTTGCTATATAACAGAAGCAACAACAAATATTCCTATACCAGGTAAGAGCTTCAGTTGTACTTTTTGAAGATGTTCCTAACCAAAACTCCATGATAAGCCTTGCTTTTCCATCAGTCAGAACTCAAGGCAGATTGGTGCTGGCATGCCCTTACTTTGTTCCCTAATGAATTTCAAATTCGAGTCAGAAAGGAGCCTAGTGTCGTCAGTAGAGGACCGCGTTTGTGCTGTTTGTGTGAGGAGGGCTCCCTGCCGCTGAGGTGCAGCTCCAGGGCTGCTGAGCGAGTGCGGCACCGGAGCGCCGGAGCCGTCACCCTGCAGCGTTGGCAGTACGTGGCAAACAGCACCGAGTCCGGGGCATCGTCCTCCCTTTTACTGTGCTGTATAAAAGCTGCACGGCCTGGCGCGCTCACCCTCCAGCTGATGCTAAGCTTGAGCTGAAGAAATGGATTAATTTGGGTGACAGGCTTTTGAACGAATGCCCTTGGACAGTATTATTCACAGTCCCCTTAATGTCACGTTACTGCTGCTTCAGTAGCAGGGTGTCCTGCTCCTACTAGTCAAATCAGTTGCCACTGCAGTCCTGGACATGGAATGTAAATCCTGCCTTGATAGAGATGCAGTAAGTGAAAGGAAACTGTGAAAGGAAACTCCAACTGCCCGCTGTGCGCCCCCCTTCTCCCCTGTGCTCCCTTCATTACCCTTGTGTGACCGCTGCCCTTCTTGGTCTCTCGCAGCAACTCTGACGACAACATGCTGAAGAACATCGAGCTGTTCGATAAGCTGTCCTTGAGGTTCAACGGGAGGGTGCTCTTCATAAAGGACGTCATCGGAGACGAGATCTGCTGCTGGTCGTTCTACGGGCAGGGGCGCAAGATTGCCGAAGTCTGTTGCACTTCCATTGTTTACGCGACTGAGAAGAAGCAGACAAAGGTAGAGGGGAGCCCTGAGCGCTGCCCAGCGCGTCCAGCTGCCGCCGTGGCCTCTGCTCGGGCCTCAGCGCTGCTGTTGTGCAGCCGGTCTGTGGTAGCGGGTGCCGCTCAGAGCAGGAGCAGCCCGGTGGAGCTCGTCCTGGGCGCTCGTTAGGACAGGGGCTCTGGGGCTAGGGCGCTTAACACAGGGCACATATTCTGTAACGCAGGTTCTTTCCAGCTCCGGCCTTTAGACCAGCTTGTGCACTTGGACAGGTTTGTTTTACATTCCTGTGTAGAATTCCCTCCCTGCACCTTCCCCATCTTCCCAAGGAGAGCGCGCTCCGAATCCTGCAGACACGCAGCTTGTGGGGCCACTGGTTGGTTGTTGGGCCTGGGCTGGAAGCAGATGAAAGAGCAGGAGCCTTTGTGCTGGGGAGGGTTTCTACAGCCGGAGTGCCGCTGGGAAAATATAAAAATAGAGGTCCTGGGTGCAGAAAGTGCTGTGTCCTCCTGCCCGCGGAGCTTGGCGGGGGCCGCAGTGACCTTGTGTCTCTGGGGGGGCCAGGTGGAGTTCCCCGAAGCCCGAATCTACGAGGAGACCCTGAACATTCTGCTCTACGAGTCGCAGGACGGGCGAGGACCCGACAACGCCCTCCTGGAAGCGACGGGAGGAGCGGCCGGGCGCTCCCACCACCTGGAGGAGGACGAGGAGCGCGAGCGCATCGAGCGCGTGCGGCGCATCCACATCAAGCGCCCCGACGACCGGGCCCATCTGCACCAGTGAGCGCGGCCCGCAGCCCCAGGACACGACCAGGCAGCTTAACTTCTGTTCGGTGAAGTCTGTAAATTATGTTTTGTAACAAACTAGATTATTTGGAGTATTTAAGTGAAGTAGTTCTAGAACCAGAATAAAAAAGGAAAAGGTTATTGGGCTTATGAGAGGGACTGTAAGGCCCTGTTGAGCATCTGGAGAAGTGCCCGGAATTTTTAGCACTCTCATCTCTGCTATTGTGTGGCTAGGGAGGAAGAGGGCTGGCTTCCTTCGGCTTTAGTAATTATCCTGCACTTTAAAACAACAACAAAAAAGCAAAATACAAATGTCAGCCAGCCCCTCGCTGCCCCGGCCTCCCCTGGGCCTTGGGAGAAACGCTGCTCCCCAAGGAAGCCCGGGCTGCGCAGCGTGAGGAGGGAGGACACGGGGCACGTGCCGCTGGGCTGCTGCGGCGCGGGCAGCAGGACGAGCGGTGGCAGCTCTGCCCCCAGACCCAATGAAGCTGCCAGCACTGAACGGTAGAGACCCCCTTCTCCCCTGCCCCATCCCCGCTTTATTGGTGCAGTTCAAGGGTGGATGTTAGAATTCCTGCAGCAGGAGGGTTAGGAACAAGCTGCAGTCATTGCTTTTCCTTAAGGTGGTGTTGCCAGCAGCTAGTCAGCGCTTAAGACTTTGCCTGGCCCCAGGTCTCAGCTGGGGCGTTTCTTTTCCATGGGCTTGTGGCTCTTTGAGCGGCTTCCTTTGCTCTGTTTGCCCCAGGTAGGACCCCACGACAGGCTGCAAAGGGAGGGTGCAGCTCAGGCTGCGTAACCGCTGCAGGAGCAGCGTCCTGCCCTGGCTGCTGCGGGCACGGGGAGCTGCCAGTGGCACGCGGGGCACGCAGGCTGCTTGTGTGGCTCCATCCCCAGCGTATTCCGAGCATCTGCACCTCAAAGGGCAGAGCTAAAATGGTGTGTGGAGAAGAACGATGTATTCTGGTTTTCTAAGAGTACTTTCTGTTATGAATTAATATTTTATCTACCTCCTAGTCTCTTGTTGCCTACTATGGAGTCAAGTAGCACTTAGAGTGGAAGATCATGTATTATTCAGTGGGACTGGATGCTAAGGGATAATGAGAGGAGCCACGAAGGGTGGTTAGAACAGGCCTGGGGAGGGAGAGCACAGCGGCAGTAGGGAGTCTAGAACTTCAGGCCAGGTGACACCACATTTCTGTGGGCCAGCCTAGAGATTTTTGACTCTTGATCTGGAATATGTAAGCCTCGCTTTAACGAGCAGCCATCTCATATTGGGGTGCACCTCCATGGTCCTGCTCCTCAGTGAAGGAGGGAGTTGGTTCTAGCACCGTTGCTGCTGCAAGGACTCCCAGTCCTGGCTCCGAGCAGATTAGGACAGGTCAGCACTCACTATACCAAAGGTGTTGTCAGCATCACCAGCTGCGCTACTGCAGTACTTGTACTTCTCGTAGTGGTTATGTCCAAAACCGTGTGTGCAGCCCAGCTTTAGCCGCTAGTGAAGCATTCAGCCTTTTGTTTGCTCAGTGCTGCAATGTCAGAGTATTGCATAAAACTAAAATAAGAGTTTAGGTTGAAGACTTCCTTCTAGTAACCAAAGAGTCTCCTAGTGCCAGGCAGCCGCAGGCAGCGGTGCTCACACCTACACCGCCTTCTCCAGCACTCGGTTGTCACCTAAGAGCCCAAGGGAAGTGGGGTGGGCTGCGCTGCCGCTGGGCTCTGCTCCTGGCGGGTGCAGGAACAGTCACAGGGAGGCTGGTTGTGGTGAAGGAGCTGGGGCTGCCGTGGGGCCCGTGCGTCAGCTCCGTGGGCCGGGACGCTTGCGGGAGCGAGGGGCTCAGAGCCGCTGCTGAGGGGCTGGCGCGGAGGCTGCGCCGCTCCAAGCCCTCCGAGTGCCTCCTGTGCTGCTAGAGAGTGTGGAGGGAGCCCCTCACCACGGGCTGCCCTCCCAGCCCCGGCAGCACCTCAGCCCCCGCAGTAGCAGCAGGTTTGGAAGTGTTGGCAGCAGCAGGGAGCACCTGCACAGCAGCCCTACCTGATTAACTGCTTTGTAAATAGGTCCTTACCTGGCTTCAGCATTTCCTCATCCTGGTTTTACCAAGTGGGTTCTTACAAGGGGGAGGGGGCACTCTTACTGGTAAGCTTTGTGCAGGCGGCTGGAGAGGTTTTGTTCCTTTTGTTTTGTTTTCCAGTAAGCCACTCCCAGGGCTTGGAGGCAGAAGTTAAGTAAACGGGGAATTCTGTATTGGATTTACGGACATAAGCTCAGCCTTAACACACTCCTAGTGTAGCCGTCCCAGTGCTGTAGCCGTGCAGCAGAGCTGTGGCGCTGCCCCGGCTTGCAGCACCTTTACCTGCTGGCCGGGGGTCCCTGGTGCAGGTTCCAGTGTTCTGGCAGCAGCGATGGAGGGCAAAGGCAGCTCCCGACCCAGCGCAGCTGCTGGCAGCTCTGGAGCCCTGTGTCCTTAAATGGTTTTGCCTCCGGCTTCCAGTTGAAGAGTGGGCTGGGAGAGCTCTCCAGGAGCAGCTGGTCCATGCCCAGCACACAGAGCCGTCCCGCAGGAGCTGCCGCAGCTCTGCTCCTGGCTCTGCTTTTACCCTCCCAAGGGAAGCAGGAACGTTGGTGCCCGTGCCGCGGCAGCCCCTTGGAGGCAGCCCGGGCCCCGTTCCCCTGCGGAGAGCAGCACCTCCTGTTTACAGCAAGGCCCAGGCAGGTTCTGGAGCCCCCCACCCTCCACCAGCTGCAGACACTGCCCCTTCAGCCCCCCACCCGGGGAAGTTTTCCAAGCTCTGCTCGTCCCTTTAGCGAGAGGATAGTGGAACCTTTCAGTCTTAACAAAATTGTTCCAGTTGTGGACAAGAGTAGCAAATTCAGCTGTTCTGTACAATCATTCCTTCCCCTTTTATACTTATGCGCAAAGAAAAGCTTAAGTGAAATATTAATGTATGGTGTGTGTTTGCAATATGTACTTTTCATTTTTTAATATAATGCAAAATAAATCAGAAATTTCATATTTACAGGGGAGTTATTTTATTACGTGTTTGAATTTCAGTGCCTACCCCCCTCTATGGACCAGGAGCAGAGTTAGAAAGTACTTTCAGGAGGGAACACCAGACATTATTCTCCCCCCTGGCTGTTAGTTTTACCTTCTGGCCTCTGTGTGGAGGGTCTTGCCGGTGACGGGGTAGCAGCTGATGAAGGCAGCAAGTCGGGATGCTCGGGCTGTAGTTTCGGGCCAGCCCAGCAGCCTGGAGCAGGAGCCACACAAACGGGCCTCAATGTGAGGCAGAAGGGCCAGCACTGTGGGCACGCAGCCTGGCTGCCCAGCTGCAGCTTCCAGGCACGGGGGAAATTCCTTGTCTTCCTCCTACCTGCTCTTGAAGCTGCCATTAAGAGTGACTCTAAGTGCAGGAGGAGCAAAGGCTCCACGCTTGGAGAGCTGGAGGTTTGGATCTGGAGTGCAGCAGGCTGGTGCATCTCTCCAAGCTAAGGAATGTGCTCAGCTTTCACCATGCCAATTCCCGTGCCTCCATGCAAAAGCATTGCACCAAACTACTGTGCAGGGAGGAGTAAGGACAGGAATACTCCAAGGGGAGAGCCCTCCTTATCCTGGGAGGCAGGAAAAGCAGGTGCTGAGGTTTGCAGAGGAACAGCCTCAAATGCTGCTGCACTGACTCAGACAGCAGTGCCAGCCTTAGTCCTGCTGCACTTAAACCCATCTCTGCCCACTAAAGCACTAATTGCTGCCTGGGAGAAAAGATGTTTTCAAAGCAGAGTAACATCACTGATCTGCACTTTGTGCAGTTCTGGTTTGCGCAGTGACTCAGGCTTCAGCCAGGGAAGCCTTTTGACTTCTACCTAAATCCCTCCCAGCTGATCTGAGTTCTGAGTTTCAAGGTCACTGCATGCACAAAGACCAACATTTTACAGGTTGGAAATTCAGCATGTGCTTTAAACATTTCCCTGTGACAATGTGCAACTAGCATCAGTGCTCACCAGAATGTTAGGGCAACAGAGAGGAACCTACCTAGCTAGAGCTGAAGAGTTTTAAGCTATTAAACAAAGAACCTGAGATGCAAGGGAGTCTCGCATCCCCGCAGCCCTATGGCAGCACAGGCTGCAGTGGAGAGGTGGGTGCTGCTCTCATCCCGTCGGCTCCTTTCTGCTCCCAGCCCAGACAGGGACCAGGAACAGTTCCTGCTTCTCATCAAGACTTTATCTGGGTTGACACCTGCGATGAAAAACAGGAGTCATTAGCTCGAGGACAAATATTACATCCTTCAGGCTCCCTGCCTGCGGTAAAAGGGGTTCGGAGGTTTCTGTTTCGCTGCTGGCAAACAAAGCCCAGGCCCTTGGCCCCGGGGCTGGGAGAGCCAGGGCCTGACGGGAATTGCAGCCCGGTATCTAGCTCTTCCTTGGACCTTCGGCTACCAAACAGAAACCAAGGTCTCTGAGGCACTTGCACAACAGGTACCCAAGGCAGCTGGGTCTCCTCGAGGGCTGAGCATGCGAGCAGACCATGCAAGCCCCATCCCCAGCCCTCCTTACCACTGTCAGCTGTCCGTTTTTGGCTTTAAAGATCTGAGGCTCCTGCCCAACGGTGAAAACCATGGTCCCTTCCTTCCCAGAGCCGACACGAAACTGAAGACTGTGGAAACACAGAGTTCCTTGTTAGTCGCTCCTCACAAGAGGCTTTGCTCTAAGTCCCCCTTGTTTCTGCTCCCTCGTAAATCCCATTAGTGGAAGGGCTCGGAAGCCTCCGGCTCAGGCAGGTTTCCCACTCAATGGCCTTATGGCACCCAGGTGATGGACGGAGCCTGGTCCGGGCACTGCAAGCTCTTCTGGTGCAATTAAGCTTTGGAAGATAAGCAGATCCAGCCTGGAGAAAACTGCTGAATATGGGGAATCTAATTACAAATGAAATGCAGAGGTCGGAGAGAAGACAAACAGCTCTGTTTTGCAGTAGATGACGGATCACGGGCAGCTCTCGGAGCAGCACCTAACAACACACAGTACCAGCCACCAGGGAAGCGGCTTTGTTAGAGCTGGGAATGGATCCTAATGATTTTTAGGACATTATCTGCCTGTGTGTCCCCCCTCATGGGCCTAGAGCCAACAGAAGGGAGTCCTCAGATCAGCTGTGCTACTGCAAGAGCTCTAATCAGCTTATGGGCCCTGTCTGCTGCAGCAGCATAAATAGCTTTGACCCAGGCAGTGCAGGCCTACAAGTCATTAAAGCAGATTCTTGCACAAAGGCAGCCTGCAAACTTCTACCCTCCGGCGCCGTTTCTTACCTCCCCTGCACAACTTTAACAAGGTTTTGCTTGTTGGCCAACATGCAGAGCTTCGTGACCGTCTCGAAGACATGCTCACACTGAAGTATCACGTCGCCCTGGAAGTGAGAAAGAGGCCACCCGGGTACACCAGCATGTCACCAAGTCAAGAGCTCCTCATCTGGGGAAACTCTCTAATTCCAGAGCAGTGCCCGCTGTACGGAAGCAACAACCACCACATATCACTTACAAATGATCATGTACCAGTTAGTTTATAGAATCTTTCTAGGGCTATTTGGGATTTTTAGCAACTTGGGTTCCAACAAAAGAAATGAGGCAATGAGAGTTTAAAGGATTAGCAGATCCAAAGTAGCAGGAAACATCAGCAATGCCCTGAGTATTTCATAGGAAAATATTTGAACTAGGGTTAGAAACAAGGTCTTGCAGCTGCTGTGTTTTGGGAGCTACATTTCAGCTTCCTACCTTCTGCTTGTTGTCCTCAGGAACATGAATGACTACGATCCCATCACTCAGGTTACTGGTAGAAATACCTTCAAAAGAACCACAACAGGGAGAGGAAAAGCAGCCAAAGACAGTTACACAACACGGTCAGCATCCTCGCAGTTAGAGGGCAGCTCTCTTCCTGCAGTGGCAGCGACTCGAGCTCTGTCCAGGCTGCAGGACAAAGTCACCCTGAAGAGACTCCCTATCTTTCTAAGTAGTTCATTCCCCAGCTTAGATACCTTTAAAGAATTAGCATAATTTTACTACTTTAAGTCTTCAGAATACATTATGTATCTGTCATCCAAGTACTCAAAATACACTTGAGCATGATACATGGAATTTTTGGCTCAGACCTTTCCACATTATCTGTGTATCTAACAATAGCTGTTCCTGCCCCTCTTAGCTTAAAAAGCAGCCCTCACTCTCAAGTGTTTCAAGGTGATATGTCCTCCTGTTCTTAAGTATTGCAGGAAGCTGGGGGCTGGTCTGCAGAGCACTTACCCAGCCCCAGGAGGGAGTGGGGTCAGGTGGACCTGCTTCTAGGGCCTCTGGAGGAGCAAGTTGCCAGAGTTTGTCCCTTTGTCTTTTCCTCTCTCAAGTTCATTGCTGGGGAGGGAAGCCCAGCAGCCACTTCCTTACCTTTCAAGGTGGCGTAGTCTATTTTCTGCTTGATCTTGGCCATTTCTACCACGTACGCTGCCGCCTGGGTGAGGACAAGGAGCCGCTCTCGCGCTTTGAAGCCGTTCCTGTCATACTTGACCACGGGGACCACGTACTGCAACCGAGGGGCTGGCGTCAGCCTGTCCCAGCGCGGCTCCATGCACTGCCATCAGCGGCTCCCGTAGCCACTGAAACTGCCCCCTTGTAGCCCCGAGTTCGTAGCTTCCCTACCTTGATCTTCTCACCGTGGATTAGCTGCAGCACCTTGGGGTTCACATCGTTCTCTTCTGCAAAGCAAACCAGAGACACCCCAACTGAGCAGGCAATGGGTCGCTCCCTCCTACGAGCAGAGCTGCCCTGCTGCGTTCGTTGCCTTAACCCCATTAACATGTGTCCGAATGTACAGCACGCTCACTCCAAAACCGAAGAGTCATGCCCAGCTCTTTCTAACCCCATTTTTCAGCCCAAAGTAACTCACCACATGAGTTATTTGACTTCTCCAATAGCGAGCCCAGACTTTCACAAACCACTATGTCCTCCCAGGGTACACAGTGTCCTACCAGAGCCCTCCCCCTTGCCTGGGCCATTAGGGCTCATTTCTCCTTCTTTCTAAGTGCCTAACATTGACTGTGCAGATTCCCAAAATTCATCCCAAGATCAGATCCCTACTGCCAGCATCATCCTGTTGGAAAAGTGGGATCTGTTCTATCAGGCAGGGTTTTCCCGAGCAAGGACCACGTGCTCCAGGACGTTTGTGCACTCACTCAGGCGGGTGTCCAGGAAAGGCTGTGTGATGCTCTGCACGTAGCCCTCCTTCTTCCCTCGGAAGATGGCACTGGCTACCACTTTCTGCTGCAACTGTTTGGACAAAAAACACCCCTTAGCACCCCAGGGCTCCTCTGTTAATAACATCAGCAGTTATAATGCAGGCATGGTTGCTAGACAATATTATTATTTGATTCACACAATATCTCAGTGACTTGTGCCACGTTAGTTTATTCCTGTACTGCAACACACAGGGAGGTAGTTGGGGCAGGAAGTCTTTCAGATCCTTTCTTATTTACAGATTTGTTCTTATGAAATGCAGGTACAGTGCAGTAGGATCGAGGCCAGTGCATCTGTAGACCTGCTCTGCACATTTCAAGTGCCCCTTCAGGGCAAGCAGGATCTGTTCAACAAGCAGGGTCTGCTAAAGAGCACCCTTTGGGGTTCAGGTAACATGTTTCAGCTCACACATTCACATTCCACATATTAGCTACCTGCACTTTCCTCTCAGCAGTGACTCCTTGGCAGTATTTTCTTACTAGGTTCCTAATGCAGATTTTCTGTAACATCTCAGATGCCTACAAAAAAGTAAAAGGGGGAAAAATAGTAGTTGTTCAAACAGCTACACTTTCAGGGCTGTAGCAGACCAACATTTGTTCACATCTAGCCAGAAATGCCTCAGCTTCCCCTGCCCAGCAGACGGCTGCTCCATCACACATGAGTGAAAATACAGGTGACCACAGAGCTGTCCCCCCGGCCACAGAGCCCAGGGCCACACTCACCTCCTCCAGGATGGAGGGCGGCTGGAGCCAGCTCTTGTCCAGGACGTTTTTTGGAAGGTGGTCTCTGAGTTTCATTAAATAGGTGTATTGCACGAGCCGCACGAATTCCACGTTCTCTGGGCAGAGAGGTTTCTTTCGGTTGATGAAGCCATTTATGAATCTGCACAAAATATCCCCAAACAGAGCTTTCATTTTTGTTGATTTCTGAGTGTGAGGGAAATGTGTAAGAGAAAGACTAAAAGGTGGGCAACAGGCTCACTGATTGCTTGGGTGCAGTCACCTGTACTGCAATAGTGAAAAATCTTAAGTTTTGCAATACGTCAAATATTAACAAAACTTTGGAAGGCTTGATCAATGAAAAATATAGTGACTCAGAGTGTAGAAAGAAGATCAGCCCCCACTTCTGATGGCGGTTTGAAGTGCTGGGCTTAGGGGAATGGAGCAGGAGAAGCCCTAGGAGCGGGGAGCAGCTCGCAGGCTCCCGCGCACGGCAGCCCTGCCCACACCCTCCCTGCCCGTTATTTACTTTCGGATCGTCTGCACGGCCCACGTCCTCTTCTTGGCCTCCTTCCGCGCCAGAGCCCCTCGCCAGCAAGCCTCCAGCTTGATAGCTGCAAGAGTCGAGCAGGTCCTCGCGTTAGCACCGCAGCTTTGGCACACGGGCACCCCGGGAATTCGCCGAGTGGGAAGGAGAGCCGGCTCTTCCCAGCTCTTCTCCCAGCCCATCGGAGTCGGGGACACTTCGTTCTCTGCAGTAAGCGGCAGGTCTGGCAGAGCCCAAAGCCCCTGGAGCACTCGACCCTGTCATCACTCAGGCTCCCACGTACCCTGCATGATGCATCACTACATATAAGGGCTGGTTTTATTCTCTAAATAAAGCAAGTGTCTCAAAAGACGCTCCCCCGCTCGGCAGAGGGTGCTGCTGCCCCGCAGACCGGCTGCAGAGGCGAGCAGAGCCCTGCTCCGAGCTGTACCTGCATCCCTCTTCTTCTGGTACTCCCGCTTCCCAAGGCATCCTTTGTATTTGGCCTGCAGTCTTGAAACTGCAGGGGAAGGAGAAAAAAAAGACAATGCACAGAATGCTAGAGAGACATGACTTTTATCTACCAGGTCACAGCACTGAGGAGCTCTGCTCCCAAACTCCCTGTGAGAAACTGCATCAGCAACAAGAACATAAATAACCCAACTAGGAAAAGATGCCCCTGACCTGCTTGCTAGGCAATACAAGACAGAAGGGAGCCGTACCTAGCAGGTGCTTTCTCAATTCAAAAGCGTCCTCAGTAGCAAACAGCGTCTTTGGGAACCGAATGAATATTTTGGTTCTGAAAGAGAGACCACGAACAGCTTAGTCACAATGAGCATCATCAGCTGCACATCCTGGGAAACTGCAACTGAGGCACAGCAGCCCTGCTCCCAAACCCAGGGAGAAGCCCGGCTCAACTCAGGCTCCCTGCACATGTCACTGAGCAAATAAACAGGAATGAAGAAGCGACTAGTGAGAAGTCGTCAGGTTTCCAGCCCCCCGTTGTTGTGGTTGAAGAGGAGCCGACACAAGGGGTCTGCTCTCCCAGCTGCACCCTGCAGCGGTCAGAAAGTCAGTGGTTTGACACAGGGCCAGGACAGACCTCCGAGCAGAGCCTGGCCCCGTGGCCAAGCCAAGAGCACGGGCCGGAGCAGGACACTCACCTTCCCAGCTTGTATTCCTCGGGTTTGTAACCGAGGTGCTTTATGAGCCGCTCCACTCCCTCGGCTGCTGGCCCGTGCCAGTGCGGCCACGTAGCTGGACACAGCGACTTGTACCTGGAAGATAAGCAGGACGTCACCACAGACCAGCTTGGCTTGGAGAGCTGCCCTGCTCCCCTCCAGTGCTACTGCCTTGATGGAGGCAGATAACAGCAAAGAAGATTGAAATGGATACAGAAAACAAAAACTATTAAAAATGAACAAAAACCCCACAAGCATCAGCCACCCATCCCCTAATAAATACACAAGGGATCTTTACAGATCACACGTTTTGAAATGGAGCAGAGGGCCCACACATCTGCTGACCACCGGGACCCTCCGCGAGCGCCCAGCGAGGCCCTGGTAAATGCAGCCCCATTTACCTCTGCAGGAAGAGCTCGTACTTGCGGCGGTAGGCGAAGCCGGCCCGCCGCACCCGCAGGTGCTCCATGAGCCCCAGGTACTTGACCTGGTGCCGGATCAGGTGGTCGTCAAACTTCCCTGCAGCGAGCACACACAGGCACTGGTAAACAACACTCTCACTAAAGGCTCACTCACTGCTGCCCGCGCTGGGATGGAAAAGGGCATCCATCACTACCCAAGGCAGCTTCTTGGCCGCTAGCTTAACGGAAAGCTTTTCTTTGAAATATTTCTTTGCCCACTGTTCCTAGCTGCAGCTAAGCCGAGGCCTCCCCTTCTTCATTCCTCTCTCTCAGAGGCACATCCAGCCCAACACCTACCAGGCTCCTTGTTGTCGTTAGGTTTAATGCATCGAACATAGGATGGCTCCTTGGACATCAGTATTTCTATTAGACTTGTAAGGCTGTTTTTGAACTGGGTTGCAACCTAAAAAGACATCGACGACCTCTCTTAGCTTTGGAACTCGACCACTGCGTGAAATAGCTCATTCACTGCACCCGTCTTAGACTGCAAGTTCCAGGCTGATCTATGTGTTATTACTACCACAAGCACAGCAAAGTGCAAGTCATCTGGACAGGGTGCTTAGCTGGGACTTCTGAATCGCTGCCATGCAGACGGACACGCAAGGCAGCCCTGCAGAAACTAAAACTTGCTGGATGCCCTGCACAGAGCTCTCTTTACAGCAACATATTAATAATAATATTAAAATGTGTCACATTGCTAGCTGCTGTCTAAGCAATACAGCTATTCAGGAAGCTAGCAGGAATGTAACACCAGCAAAAAATTCAGGATGAAGGACAGGAATGGAGGCTAAGTCATGCATCAGGAAGCCAAGTTTATATTTAAATTTCAGACTAAAGCCGAAACTCACTGTTTCTGGCCTCCTCCTGTTGTCTAGCTCTGAGAATAAGAAGCAGTCTCTAACGATGGCATTTTTAGAGTTGCACAGCACCTGAAAGAGGATAAATGAAAAGCTGCCCCATTCAGCAGGCACAATAACCCCCACGGTGATGCACCTACACTGAAACAGCCCAGCTGGAAGGACACGCAGAACTAGAGATCATTGCATGAATTTCTCTGCTAAGAGTCATAAAACTAGAAATGATCTCTCCAGTTACCTGATTTGGCTTCTTTCAGGTGCTTAACATCACTGCTCACATCTTAGAATGACAAACTCTGCATTAAAAATTGATTAGTACTGAAACTAAGGCCAAAAGCCCAACTTCCTACGTCCAACTCCTCTTAACTTCATCATCCCAAATCCAGCACAGTTTCGGACCAAATCACATAGCTGCCATATTTCTTTCTTGCTGATATTCTCTAAGAGCTTTCCATTGGTTTTGATTTCAGCCAAGGGTTTTGATTTCAGATCTAGACAGCTTCCATGTAAGTATCTAAAGAACAGGGCCAAGGACAAGCCTGTGTTCCTGTTTGCCACAGAGGTAAAGTACACCTCTGCAAACTGTCTTTGCTCCCAGAAAAGCAGCCTACAAAAACAGCATCCCATTTCTGTTCTCACCTCCTTCAAGTTTCTGTATAGAAGATCATTATTCTTCTCAAGAAATCCTGAAAGGAAAAAGAAGTTTCAGCTCTTTGAGGCGCACACTCTTTAGCACAGGAGTTTCACGAGCTTTGCTGGAAGGCAGGTTCATCCTCCTGCATCAAGGACTTTAAGCCACTAGCAGGGCTGCAACCCTCCCCATGGCTGTTCTGGCTCTCCAGAGTATGATTAGAATACGACAGGGAATGACGTTTATTGACCTAAGGAGATATCATCATTTCCTGCTGGAGTAATCAAGCAGGATGGGAACAGGTATTTTCTCAGTACTGACAGATATTTTTTGTGTGCCCACAGCTCAGTGCAGATAAGTATCCTGTAATCCCTACCAATCTTGCAAAAACATCAGGATCCTGCAGCAGGAGAACACTAATTTATCTGGATCTTCCTTCCAAAAGTGTAAGCCCTGGGAATTCACATTTTAGACTATAGAGTAAAAGCCCCTGTAGAAGGCAGGTGTTCTATAGCTCCTATCAGGTTAGCATTGCCCACATCGGTGTAAATGCTTCCACAGCTGACACCCCACTCACCAACAGCGCAGTAAGTGACTTCCCCAGCGTAGTGAAGGAGGCGGAAAAGAGGCACGA
>JAVCKT010006098.1:18352-30714 GCA_032273925.1 Rhynchotus rufescens | reverse complement strand
GAGGCAGTGAGGAGGAGGGGGCGGCCTCTTTTCAGTGGTGGACAGTGATAGGACTAGAGGAAACGGCCACAAACTGAGGCACCAAAAGTTCCACAGGAACTTAAGGAAAAACTTATTGACAGCGAGGGTGACAGAGCCCTGGAACAGGCAGTTCAGAGAGGTTGTGAAGATCTCCAGGGAAGGAGACTCCACCATCCACCTGGATGCAGCCCTGTGCCCTGTGCTCTAGGTGACCCTGTGTGCGCAGCGGGGTTGAACTAGAGGATCTCTAGTTCACCTAGTTCATGATCTCTAGGCCCCTCCCAAGCTCAGGGATTCTCTGATTCCCACACGTGGCACCGCACTGGCACTTACAGGCAACTCAGGCGACTTCCCTGCCCGGCCTTGTTCCCAACGACTCTCACCGCACGTTGCTCCAAGAACGTGTCCTGACTTCCATCCTCCAGGCTGCACTACTCAGTCTCCATCTGTCTTAATACTGTGGCCACTCCCCCAGTTAAGAAGCTCCAATTTGTTAGTCTACGTGATAAAAAGTGTTTTCTTTTCAGACTTTTGCATCTACACCGAACTCAGACGCTTAGGTCTTTTATGCCACTTTGCCCTGGAATGAATAAGAAATCCTCCTCACAGTACAGAAAAGCTCTAGCTGTGTTTAAAGTACATTCCATTCTAGTATAGAAAGAAGCAATAAAATACGTACTAATGAACACCCATAATTAAATTACTACTACATTTGTGTAAGCCAGAATTCTTCTAGAATCAAATTCTTCAGATTCATGTTCTGAAGAGCAGATTGAAATGAAATGACAGCTGCCAAACGAGAAAACTCGTCACCTGAACAAGAGACAGGAAAGATGTGAGACAATCTTAGGAAGAGGAAATAACGGAACAGAGGGGTGATAATGCTACTAAGTAGAGGATATTGCAAATAAAAGGTTTTATAAATGAACCTGAAGACACAAATAGTGTCAACACATCCTCACTTGTGGTTAAAAAAAAAAAGTGTCAAACAAAATACTAAGAACTCTGTGAGATGATCAAAACAAAATGTGAGAATGCATTTTACAGGCATTTGGTATGATTTCTGTTAAAGAAAAAGCATGTTAAAGAATGAATCACAATATGAGTAATACAAAGATAACAGTATAATAATACAAACATACTAGCAACAATAAAATGTAAAAAAGTGATCTGCTGAAAATAAATATTAAATGAAAAAAATGGAATGTATATTCTTCTCTGTGCTGCTCTCATACTTTGGAAGAAGTTCTACTGGACCTCAGCTGAATATTTCTGCTTACTTTTTACATTTACTTATTCAATTCTCTTTTCATTTGCAGACTTCACAATTCCTCCCTCCCTGCAAAAAGCGGTTTGAAGAACACATACCACCTCGGTGTAACAACCCTCGAAGAGGTTCAACATTGCTACCCAAGTGCATCAACAGAAGATGACAAACTTACAAACATAAAATTTTCAAAAACTAAGCACTCTTTCTCATCTAATCTGCAGGTAATCCACAGCTAATGCACAGCTCAGAGCAAGGCAAAAACAGTTATGTAGATAGTAGCATTTCAGAAATGATTGAAAAGTCTCTAAGTGGTTATTCAAAGTTGGTCAAATTTAAGCATTCAGGTCCTTTAAAGTATCTATTAGTAGGAAAATTACAGCTTTTTTTTTTTTTTTAACTGGGTAACAAAACCACAAACCTCTTTCTAACTAGTGCAGCAACATTCACGTTGCTGTGTGCACAACGCACAGTGCTGCTTCTGCAGCCTCACACACACACACGAACTGAACCCATCCCCTTGAAAGCGAAGGGGCGCTGTCAGTCGATAGCAACCTCCAGCAAAACATCTGATTTCTGTTCTCATCAATAACGTTTGCTGCTATCCCAATGTATTTGTCAAAGCAATTGTTTTAAACTCATGGAAATATCCCACGCCTTGAATACACTGTAACCATACACTTAATTGAATTCTGCTCTTGAAAAGCACCAGATTTCGTTCCCAAATAAATGCTGGCATGGCTCCCATGCCCACAGGGATTCAACTTAAAGATTCCAACAGAAACACATGCAAAGGAAGTTAACTATGAGGACTATATTTTGTACCTGAATACTTTGCTAAGATCACAAAAGTAGCCATAAATCATCAGGACCAAGGTTCAAGTAGGCCAGGATCTTCTAAATATCATGGATACAGTGCGCGCCTGCCAAGCACACAGTATTTGAAACATATTTAACCACAGAAATAGTACATCATGTTTCCATGCATTGGAAGGTTGTGGAGTCTCCTTCTCTGGAGATCTTCCAAACCCACCTGGCTGCCACCCTGTGCCCCGTGCTCTGGGTGTCCGTGCTGGAGCAGGGGGTTGGATTGGGTGATCTCCAGAGGTCCCTTCCAACCTCAACCATCCGGTGATTCTGAGGTGCCAGCAATACCCATGACAACTAAAGGCAAACAGATGTATTCCATATTAACACTCTGTTTTCATAAAGTTGTGTGCTCGCTCTCTGGTGTACCTTTGTAAAGAAGTTTTCTACTGTCTCTACTCTTCAAATGCTCAAGATTTGTCTTAATCTAGCCCATTTTATCTGACACAATGGAGATGATAAAATATAAAGTACAGAACTCAAAGTTTTTTTATGACAATCCTCTTTCTGCACTTCTAACTGCAGTGACTTGCATTAGAGAGACTCTAATGAAGGGACATCTTCCAGAGCCAGATGCACCCGTGGTCTGAAGGACAGCATAACTGTGCAAATGTTCCCACATCCCATGCTCCAGAGCTGATGCTAATGGGAGGTGATACCCCTTTAGTCTCCTGCTTTCTTTGTGGTCATGTTTCTGTTTCACGCTTGTTTCTATCTATTTAGGAATGACACTGATATTAGCGATTCATTTCTGATATGGGAAAAATCAGAAGTAAAGATCTGTAAAGATCACCAGTGTCACAGTCTACATGTGACATTGTAACATCAGCTTTGGAGGGTTTGTATCATGTTGCTGTGTCATTTCTCTCAAATACAGATCAGTGCCAGTCAGTACCGCAACCTTCAACAGTGCTCCTCTGGCAGCAACATGTCAGTGTGCAATATTTCTTCATTTCCTTCTGTGATGGCAGAACCCTATACAATATAGTACAATACTGTACCGTAATAGATACTACAACAGATGTTCTTTGTAGACTACATTTTTTTGTTTTTTTTTTTTTAATTTCTGCAGTTCTTCATATTATCTTCTTTATAAGATTTTGCTATTCAAGTTAAATCCAGTTTTTCCTTTATTTTTGATTTAGCATACTGAGCCATGAATTACATTCATAGATGCTTATTAATCTATAGCATATTAAAAAAGGTTATGGGAGGAAGGAGAGGACCATTCTACAAAGGCCAGTAGGAGAGATGCAGAGGCCATGCCAAGGAACATGTTAACATTTAAGAACGTCTTAAAAAAAAAAAAATCTGTGGGAGGACAGGACTGAATCTATCAATCAGCTTCGTTTAACGCGTTTTAAGATGTTACTTTAAGTTATGCAATATGTTTCTGGCCTAATAAGTTTAATGGAAACAACTTTAACAATGCAAATCAAATTGGCGGTTAGAAATTAGCAAATTCCAATACCTTATTTTCTCTTAGCAACCGCCAGGTCACTAAGATAAACTCCAGTGACACAGAATCATAGAATTCGTAAGGCTGGAAGGGACCTTTAGAGATCATCTAGTCCAGCCTCCCTGCTCACATGACTGCCTTTGATAACCAGCAGCTGAACGGAGCTGGCAAGACCAGTGTAAACCCCATGGTGGGCACTGGACAAGAACCAGACTAATTTCAGGTACTTGTCATTACTGTGGAAAACAAGATCCAGGAGCAAGGCCAGATGCTGTAGTTTTTCTCCCCACGGAAAACAGTACAATGGGAGCAGTGAGAATATATCTCATGCAGCCCATTCCTGTTTTATGCCTTTGATGAGAGCCAGCTGTTCAGAAGTCCAGGTGTCAGGACAGGTATTTTTGATCAATAGCAACCATTACAGTAAAGGGTGTGCAACAAGGGTGTGCTCAAGGAAAGCTATGTGTTAGAGACCATTCGCAGGTCAAAGATGTTGCACTTCCTTTCAGGATGTTAGAAAACATGACTCAGAGATAAGGCTTGGCTGCTCCTCCACACATTTGCAGCTGGTGCTTGGCCATCAGGACCCAACTGATGGCTGCTCTTGCCTCCAGTTGAAAACATTCTGGTGTCCTGAGCAAGACAGATAACACTGATAAGGCAAAAGAAGAAGGAAAGAACATTTTCCACGGAGGCAGCAGCTTTTCTGCTTCATACCAGTCATTCTAAAATGTTTCTGACTAATAAAAATACTGCATGTGATAATCAGTAAAGGAGAAAATGTCCAGCTGCCCTCAAGGAAGTTGAATTGCAGTATTAGTCGTTTCTGATAATAGATATTACTCTATAATTATTCTAATAGATAATAGATACTGATAATAGAATATTGGCAGGAATGAAAGCACCATTTGTCTTCCTTAAAATCTTTTATGCACATAAAATTTGGAGAAAAAAATCTAAGCTAATTATACTCATGCTCTGATGCCATTGTGGCACAGAAGTCTGATGTTCTAATTATATAGTTAGCAATTTATAGTTCCTCCCAATCACCATGGTAATTAAATGCCAAGTTAATTGATAGTATATAATAATATGGCCACTAATTAGCACTATGTTTTTAATTTGTTACAGGTTTTATTATGTATTCCGATCTAGTTCTAATAAAGTCATTGCAAAAACTCCCATGCTCTTGATGAGAAGCAAAGCAGGCCTGAAGAAAGAAAAAGATGGGAGCATCTTGGTTTGCTATTTGTAAATTACTGCTGTATTACAATTAAAAAAATTGCTTTGATTTTTTTTCTTTTAAATTTTAGGTAGAAGGGTCGAGTCATGATTTTTAGTAATATAATGAGTCCAATATATTTACTTGCTTATAGAAAAAATAAAGAGGATATGATTTGCAGAGAAAAACATCAGAAGAGTACAAACTTGGTTATTGTATGCTGTTTAGTGGACATAAGAATACTTAAGATATTCTTGCATCTCTTAAAATGACATAATAAGAGAGGAAATCAGTTTGTACTACAGTATCATTGAAACAATCTGATGCTAATCAGTGTAATATCAAGTCGTAGAATTGTAAGACTTAGGAACTCTACCTAAATTAATGAAGCTTCTTGAAGTTTATTATACTCAAAATGATGTGGCTGAGCTTCTACAGCTTCAAATAATAGCTCAGACAGCCTAGAGACAAATCCATCAAGTAATATTTATAACTTTGGCAACAATCTTTATTTAGGGGATCCTAGGCTCTGGAATTCGCTCTCTTTCAGAGGCCAAATGTCCCGATGTTCTCTTTCACCAGTTGAAAGCAGGAAAAATTTGTAAGTCAGGATCACCACTGCAGGGGGAAAAAAAAAGGAGTTGTGTTTTTCACAGTTTCTTGGTTTCCCAATGGCAGAATGAAGTGAAATGCATACTAGCTCTGTGTTTTGAAGTGTTGCCAAGGGTGTATGGGGTAGGTGCCCTCTTTTATATCTAAGTAAACAAACAAGCAATTTAGAGAGAGCAAAATAAGACTCCTTGTGAACAAGGACAAAATGTCCCAGCTTGTTCCCTGGCATTCTCGCCTTGCTTATTTTTTACACATGCAAATCATCATCATCTTAAGGTACCTTTTCTGGCAATCGGTGATAAAACAGCGTCACTCTTTCCCTTCGCATTGACACCTATCTTCCCATAGGTTTCAGCTTTAGAAAGTGACCCCCCCTAAAAAAAAGGGCTCACTCCACATTTGGCCAACAGCAGAGGACTGGAAATGCTTTGCTGTCTTGCATTAGTTGGGGGCCAAATTCTTTCAGTTTTGTTCGTAGTGATTAACGCTGAAATAAATGGGACTTCTTGCAGTATGCCATGTGAAAAGGCTCTGATTATGCTCAGAGACAAAGTACAGTAACAAAGTATCTGCTGTTTTGCAGCCCTCCATCTCCCTTTCTGAAACTGGGAAAGGGAGGGGGGAAAGCGCGGAAATAAAGCTTTCCTTCTGCTCCTGTGACAGAGGGTGGTTTATTATTCTTCATAAGAAACTGGATTATCAAAGCACCTGGAACCGGAAAGTAGACGGAGCAAATGTGTAATCTTTGCCCGTAGGGCACTGTGCACTAAATATAAAACGTGACCTTAGTGGAGAAAAATGGCTAATTGGGGTAGGAAGGGTGGGATACAAGAGAACAATAAAAGCATATTGGCCAGTCTAATAAGTAATGGTGTTAACACGTGGGAATTGGGTTTTGGAAGCTCTGGCGCAGAAGAGAGTTAGCAAGAGGGAGTCAGAGCAGGCCAACGTGCTGTCTTCATGCTGAGACTCCTGAGGCTCCCAAGAGACTCCCGAGATGTCTCCAGTTTCCAGATGGTGCCCATTTGTATCTGGAAACTGAAGAAGCAGGCGGTGAAGACTGGCACCCTGTCCAAAGGGCCTGTGCGAGTCTACCTTTAATGGTGAGTGAATGACAGACAGGCAGGGAAGGAGCCTTCAGCATTAAGCCAAGCACTACACAGAATCAAAATTTCCTCATAGAAAATCGACACTTTTCTGGCAAATAACTGCCATTTTTTTTTTTTCTCCTTTTACCATGGAACAGGATCTTCACATTCAGGGCAACTTTACCTTGGACTTTTCTCCACATCTTACACCTCAGTTGTATCTAGTTCTTTTTGAATAATACCTCTAAGATGCATCTTTTATCTTGTCCCCTTAACTAAGCCTAAGGAGAAGGATGAATTCCAGGCTAAGGCCTTGTGTGAGTGGTAGGAGAATGGTCTGTTCTAGGAGAGAAGTGAAAAAGGGGATAGGGAGGTAAATTAGCACAAATTCTCAGAAACAGCATGTTTAGTGAATGGTGGAGAGGAAAGCTTAGTAAACAAGTAAACAAATAAAAGTTTTCTCTGAAGAACTGAAGCCACAAAATCCTTTTAACATGTCTCTTGTAAGAGAGTAAAAGAATGGACAGAATAAACCACGTGCCAAAAACCTTCTGCCCTCTCTGGTAAGATGCTGTGTGGATACCTCTGATCTGCAGTGTGGTGCTTAGGGTGGGCAAAGATGGTCACTGCTGAAATTGTCTGTCCTTCAAGCAATTGTCTGGAAAAGTGGGACACATTTTACATTTGTAGATACTTTTTTTTTTTTTTTTCTGGATCAGAGCTTGAATTTTGAGGTGATTAATACCCTTGAAACAGTGAACAGCTATGATGAAACACGAAGTGTCTCAGCACAGAAAATTGGCCCTGTTCTTCTCATTCCACTTTCTGGTTTTTGATTTCTTTCTTTCTTTTTTTTTTTTTTTTTTTATTGGATTAAAAAAAATATGTTATTATAAATTACATCTTTCTTTGCTCTCAAAATACTCATTTCCTTAATACTGCACTGGGACCTTGTCTAAACTCAGACTTTTCTTCCCCGTACTTCCAACTGCTATTATCATCACAGTAGCAATAATGGGAACATTTGGTTAAACAAAAAGGGAAAGCAGTCTGTGGCAATTTAGCACATGTCGTGTCTGGATGCTGGTTCACAGAACTGGGAGCTTGTTCTTTCTTTTTTCTTTTTTTTCATAACTCTCCTGGATAACACAGAAAACATGACCAGTCTTGACAACAGGTTCTAACAACAGTGCAGCTGAATTATTGCCAAGAACACTTTAATTGTAGGAGTAAGACCTTTTTCTTCAGACACACATACGCTCACCACCTTTCCCAGTATTCAGGCTACTGACTGACGGGGTATCTTGCCAAATCAAAATATATTGCACGCTCTGGATTTTTACAAGCTTCCTTCATGACTTACTCCATAGGTATTTTTTTCTAATGGACTTAACAGATTTAGTAAAAGATAACAGAGCTGAAATGCAGCCATTTCTGCAACATAGTAGTTGTGTAACAGTACAGAGCAATTTTTGGACAGGAAATAAGGTGCTTGTGTCCCAGTAGTAGACAGAATTTCAGTAGTGGCAAATAGCATCAGCAGTGGCCAGAATTTCAGGCAGGCAAATTTTAAGGACCAGATCCACAGTTTGGCCAAGGGCCCAAATTAACCTCCATTAGCCTGAACAGTTCTCCTGGATCTTTAATAATGTGTTTAGGGTGACTAACCAGCTTCTAACAGTGTTGACTTCAAGGGAAGGATGGTGGGTCCTGAATGTAAGGCTCATTTCCCACACTGCCATTCTGAAGGTTTCCTAGCCCATCTAAGTCCTCTCCAACACCAACTCTGGCTTTAAAGAACTTTCAGCAGCCTAAGTGATACCACAGCTCCTGCTAGGATAAGGGAGTTTGTGCTTGGGAAGAGTGCTTGTTTCATGACATTTAACATATCTGACTATTCCCACTGAGCAGCAGGATGTTCATGCTGTGAAGAAGGGGCTGGAATAGCTGGATCTACAGCTCCCTCTATCCCAAAATGTCCCTGTTTCTGTGAGAACATTTTGGTAGCATCAGGCAACACCTGTATTCCATTAACTCCCAAAGCATTTCAGTGTTTACAGTAACCAGGAAATGTCAGTGCCTGGGTTATATTAACAAGTCAGCAGTAACAACTGCAGTTTCAGTCTTTTGGGCTGAGCAGAGAACAGTTTACTGGGTCTCTCTGTGAGTTTTGCTTTTTCAGTTGTATCACCATCAAGCCTGTTGTACTCTCCTGGAAACTACAGGGGGATGGTTTTTTGGCAAAAAGAGTTATCAAAAAAAGTCTAATATTCATTTAATAATGGCTTCATATAATCAACCATGCATAAGCATAATTATCTATAAGCTGAAAGTGTAGAAAATATTTTTGTTACTAAATCTATGGCTTCTTCTCCTTTGTTTTGTTAATGTTCTTTCTATCTTTTTGTTTCTTCTTTTGGTTGAAGGTGTTCAAAAATAGTTCATAATGAAGTACTTTCATTGAAGATTTAATATCCTGAAGATAAAGCTCTCTTATGTTTGTATATGGACAGTATCACAGCTATGAAAAAAGAGAGATAAGCTATAGTAAATGGTGTTATTTTGTAGACTTTATGAGAGTATCAGACCTGTAGTGATGGTCTATGGAAAAGGATCCCACAGTGAGAAATGAAACAGTCTGCTACTCACAACGTAACTTCTTGTGGTCTCCGAGATAGACCCGTGTCCTCTGCATGTACAAGGCAAAAAAGTCTACATTATGAACAAAAGAAACCTACCTTTACTTTTTACAGAACTGAATATGTAATAGCGACACTAAGTTACTATTACATCAGTAGCAACATCAAACTCTCAACTCCATGGGAGAAAGCTAGAAAATATGTTTTTGTTTGTTTGTTTGTTTGTTTGTTTGTTTGTTTTGGGATTGAAAATGATATTTTGTAAAACAGTTTAAAAACTCTCAAGAAAGACAGTGGCCAGGACCAGCATGTAGCCAGTCCATGCACCAAAGGCAAATGGGCAGAGAGAGTGTGAGGAAACATCCCCATGTCCCCTCTGCAGCTGGTATGACCAAGGTCACAGCCACTGCATTTCCACAAAGAGTCTTTTACTCATTATAATTTTAATTTTTATTTTTATTTAAACCTTAATATTACTTGAAAAGTTGACTTCAGGAAAAAAGAAAGGGTTAGACTTCACTTATGGGTGTACCTGATGATCTTAAAGGTCTTTTTTAACTATAAGGACTCTATTATTCTATTATTCTCCATTACGCTCCCTTGGAGCACTATGCCCAAGCTGACCTGGTAGCTCCTCTTGCTATTGAGGACAACATTTTTGACACTTCACTTACAGAGTTCCTAATGACATCAGTTAAGTGCCCTACAAATGTAGATACACATATGAGACCAGGACCATGCCTCTAGACAGCAGCAGAAAGTCAGACTTTTACTTATGTATAACAGTGGTTCCAAAGTTCATTTTCAGTATCACAACAGTTTCTCATTAAATTGGTTTCTATGAAGATGTCAGAACATCTTTATTAGGCTGCAGATACAGATGTAGTTCTTATTGATTACTTTCCCTATTGGCACACAAACTCACTTCAGTAGCTTCTTTGTCATTTTGTGCTGATGTAAATTGGATCCGTAGTAATTACCTGATATTGCTTAACATTTCAGTGATTTTATTTTTTTTTACATTAGAAACACTCATGCAGATTTCTTGGCAAGTGCTAAATGGATTATAATTTAGCAGGGTCTAACTCAGTATTTGTTCTAGAGAGGGAAGGTGAGTTGAATATTTATACTAAGTAATCCTTAATGTTAATTTTAGTAGAATTATCAGGTATGTAGTTTTGGATTTCAGGCCTTAAAAATATTTTAGTGTATGTCACTGCTAAAGAGGGAGGAAAAAAGCATAAGATGTAAATATGAAAACCATACAGAAGTCTTACAACCTCAGATTAGAGGTTGTACCTAATTTCTGTTCTGAAATATGGCTAAACGGTTTTGCAGAGATGTGAAGTAGGTTGTTGCTGTCAGTTAAGACATAAAGAATAGTGTTTCACCTGGAAAACCTAATCCTCCCTTCGGACTCACACACACATTTGGACACATTTGGATTTATCCTCCTCCCTCCTCTCCTATAGGTCATCATTTATGCATTTATGGCTGGGCAAGGCAAAGTGGATTTTATGCACTACCAAAAGGGAAGAGTCGCATATTGCTTTAGTTTTGACAACTAGAAACTACGCTTTTACTGTAGAAGTGATGAAATTCAAGGTTTCCACCATTGTCACTTGGGACAGCTTCATACATGAACCTCTCCAGTCATTCTTCAACTCCTCACCACCCCATTCCCCCCTAGTTTTGTCCAAGCACTGAGCACTAATGACAACCTTACATTGTTGGTGACATTCTTGACTTGCTAAAGTAATAATTAGCAAAATTCCAATGTGTTTCACTGGAATATTCAGATTTGGTACTTGCTTTTCCCTGTTCTCTCTTACGGTGGTTTTGAACTTAAAGCCTTCAGTTTCTTGCTGATTTGATGACACTCATTACCTGGGGGAATGAGTTCTGGGTTCTAGCACATTAGGGTGCTACTTGTTTTGCATCTTATGTTCACTGGATGTCCCTGTAACTTAAGGGTAAGTAGTAATTTACTGTCACAACACATTTTATTAGTACTTAAAGTAAAATAATTACATGTTCCCCAGATATCATTCTTTACTGCCTTCTCGGAATGTTTCTTTTTGTAGATAGTTTTGTAAGGTTGGCAATGTTCAAAGTCATTGTGATACAGTTCCCTGAATTTATATGATGACATTATAATAATATCAACACTGCATTTTATGGCTTATATAAATTAGCATCCTATTTGCTTTCATGACCAGTACTGCAAATTGAACAGCTGTTTGCATGGAGCTGCTTTAATTAAGCTGTCCATAAAGTTGCCCAGATATTTTTCTGAACTGGTGACACTTCATTAAAAATGCCATATCAATGAATGGTTCAGATCATCCCTGAGCATTACCTCGCTCTTAGGTAAATTGAAATCCCATCTGCTTTGAGGCTGTCAAATCACCTTGCTTCGGTGATTTGCATTTGATTCTCAGAAACCTTTCTAATCTTTAGACCTCTTTGAAAATCTTGAGTTTACTACAGATTTTGCCATCTGTTCACTCTCTTGTCAAGATAATGAAGCTTTAAATGGTACTTGTCTTGGTCAGAGTCTTTTAGGCAGCCCATCATTAGCCTCTCTGCATTCTGAAAATTGACCAGTTTTTTTTGGCACTTTATGGGCTGTTTTGTAAAGCGTATGTTCTATGCCCAAAGTTTTCTTCCCATACTTCAGTTTCTCAGATTCTTTCGTTTGGAAAACACAGATGAGATTTCCCTCTTCCTGTTTTTTACAGCAAGAACAGGGTTCTTTTACAGAGCAATACTTGCTCCTACATCTGTATTCTCATCATATGCACTATAACTTGCTTTGTTTCTTTCAGAAACATATATGATAATTACTGTGAAAAGCTGTAATTATTTTTGGTGCCCACAGTAACTTCTTTTCATCTTCAAATAGGGTATCATTCTGGTTGCCTAGGACAGCCAAACTGATGAGTTTATTATTTAAAAAGCTTTTTCCAACACTTCTTCTCTTGACAGCTCAATTTCTGACAGTTTTTCCTCTAATTTGTAAAGTGGACTCCAGAATGTGGACATCTCTTCCCAGTAAGTCTGGAAGTACTCTGCTAGATAGCAAAAATATCCCAGAATCACAGAATGACTGAGGTTGGAAGGGACCTCTAGAGATCCTCTAGTCCAACCCCCTGCTCCAGCAGGGACACCCAGAGCACGGGGCACA
>JAVCKT010006098.1:0-18252 GCA_032273925.1 Rhynchotus rufescens | reverse complement strand
GAAGATCTCCAGAGAAGGAGACTCCACAGCCTCCCTGGGCAGCCTGTGCCAGGGCTCTGTCACCTTCACGGGACAGAAGTTCTTCCTGACATGCAGGTGGAACTGTCTGTGTTTAAGTTTGTACCCATTGCCCCTTGTCCTGTTACTGACCACCACCGAGAAGTGTTTGGCCTCATTCTCTCTACCTTCATGTATTTATACATATTGATCAGATTCCCTCTCAGTCTTCTCTTCTCCAGGCTAAACAGGCCCAGATAACTTAGCCTTTTCTCATACAATAAATGCTCCAGTCCCTTAATCATGAAAAATAATTTATAAGATTCTTAATCTTCAAGTCACTGTCTGATTTGCAGAAGTGCTTGTCATTTTCAAAGTTCTCTCTGTAAATCAGATCATTTATTTAAGGGAATAAATAGGAATCTAAAACTTCAACTTTTAGTCCTCATGTCAGAAATCATGATAGGTCCGTTAAATGGTAAAACACACATTTTACCAAGTAAAAAAGTAGACAGAGATGTTCTGGAGAACACAGAAGTATGAGACAGAGGTAAAAGGAAAGGCAAATGCAAAGGAGGGAAAAAAATCATAAAGCATCACGAGCAGAAGAGGAATAACCAGACTATTTAAAAGGAAATTGAATAGTGAATGGGACAAGGGAGGAAACTATAACTGGAGGCTGCAAAGACAGAAATAGAAAATGAACAGCTCTAACGGAGTCTGGAAGATTATAAGGGACAAAAATGATACTTAAGTAGGAAGTGGTGTGGAGAACTCTGCATGGCAATTTTTATCTGCCTGTTATTACACTTTGTACCTGAATTTAATGTGTGACTCAGAAATACTGTGAAAATCTCACAAGCAATAGGTGTAAGATTCACATCCCTGAATTCTAGATACTAATTGTTCAAAGAAAAAAGGAAGAAGGTGAGAGGAAGGGAGGGAGTGGGATGTCTCTCAAAGGGTGACTTCTTAGAAGAGGTGCAGAACATCTCTGTTCTGTTCATACCCTCTGAAAATGCCTCTGTTTTCCCACTGACAGAAAATGTGCCTAGAAGATCACCTTAGACTTCACTTAAAGCTGGAGGGGTGAATTCCCACCTTATGTCCTGTTCACTGTGTAATTCTCATGGGATTTCAATAGTTAACCATTCTAGGCTGATTAGAAAACCTCAGTTGGTATATGTTTCAGTTTCACTTTTTAACTTTCTTTTTTTTTTTCTTTTCTTTTTATATGCCTACAATAGATTTAACAGCACATTCCTAGTAATTTTCAATAGAATTTATGCTCTGAAATCCTATGACTTATTTCCCCTTTTGAGCTTTTTTGACACATGCTACTTTTTGAAGTGGAGACACTGTAATGATTTTTCTGTTGAACAACAACTTTTCTCTTGCAGCACCAGCTGTAAAACACAAACACCTTGTTGGATCACACTCCAAAAATACGAAATGGGAATCCTGCCAAAGCTCAGGGCTTCCTTCTTGTTTTGACTGCCGCATTGCTCTTGATTCTGTTAGTAGCACATTCTTCCCACTTCTGTTTTTCAGGCACCTAATGCCAAGCTCGTTCCCAGAGTAACTCCACTGGACTCAGTGGAGCTGCAACAGAAGGGAATTTGTCCCAGTATGTCTGTAAATTAACCAGTCATTGAAGTTGGAGAGTGTCATTGATAAGCAATAACAGCATGGGAGTGGTGAAAGGAAGATATCTCTAGTTAGTTTTGGACACTTGACACTAACTCCATTGTGAGATAACTCCTACTGACTGTGGGAAAGGTTGACCGGGAAAAGTCACACTAGCAGCCTGCTAACCTTAAGAAGAAAACAGATCTGGAATGCAGAGGAAATCTTGACATTATCTGTCCCTTCGAGCCCCTTCCAGCCAGGCAATCCAAACAGCTTAGTATTGACTGAGTTTTTTGCTCACTTTTTGGAGCAGGAGAGGCGCGAAAAAGAAGAGTCCATGAACTCTTTTCTCTGCATGGAGAGTGTTTCCTGCCAAAGACCAGGAGCTGCTTTTCTGTATCAGCTAGAAGAGTAATAATGAAATAAGCTCCACACAGAGGTGGCTCTGCATGTTCCCAGGACTACAATACATGCACAACCCAGCAGCCCTATGCAACAGAGCTACAGAATTCTACAGAATCACAAAATCCTTAACGTTGGAAGGGGCCTCTGAAGATCATCTAGTCCAAACCTCCTGGTCCAGCAGGGACACCCAGAGCACGGGGCACAGGGTGGCAGCCCTGTGGGTTTGGAAGATCTCCAGAGAATGTCTCTACGGTATCACCTGGCCCTGTTGACATTGTCAATAACAGTTTACCACACACTTTGAGGACAGCTGAACCAAGCCCAAGGAAATGAAACTACATTGAACGAAAATGAAAATGAAAATACATTTTCCATGTATTCGCCCAAACTGCATGTAAAGCTCTTGCAAATAAACACTTCAAGATTAAATATGTATCTTCCTCACTGATCAAAGAACATGGGGTCTAATCAAGACCAAAAAAGGACTCACATGAAACATATCAATGTTCCATACACATTTCATAGCAACTTATAGTCCACTATATATTTCTGCATATATTGAGTTACTTACTGAAATGTAACTTAATATGTGTTTTTGACCTCTGAACATTGTCCATATTGGGATGTTTTCTTGCACAATTGCAAGGCCATGGGGCCATAGCAGAGGTGCACACTGACCAAGACAACAAATGAAAATGTGTACTTTAAAATACACTAGTGCATATTTTAACTGACACCTCCAGTACCGCATCTAGTTGTTGGACACAGTACACCAGTTTGGTGTGTCTCACAAGTAGGTGGAAGCAGGGGGAAGTTTAAATTTAAAAAGAGTTTTAACTTGAGAATCTGACATGTCCAGCAGACAAGAAGAGAATGAGTGTGAAAAGTAGGAATAACTTTGCGTACCTCACTTGTAAAACAAGCAGATGCCTACGGCAGCAGTCTTCTAGCAATGTTATAATACCGATGGCTTTGTGCCCATTTTACCTACTAAAACACCAAGGAAAACAAAATTAGTGCCTTCTCTTGATGGGAGCCTGCCATGGCTAGCAAGGCAACTACTGCTGTGAAAGGCTGTAAGGAATAATAATCAGTCTTGGGATGCTGTAATTTTTCCTTTCCACATTCCCTTTCCACTCCCTTGGGAAGTAAAAATGGTGAAAACAGTTCCCTGCTTTTTCCATCCCAGATCCTTTCTTTGGCGGCTGTGGCCCAGCAACGCGAGGCTTTAGGCCCTCATTCCTTGACTCTTCCACACTACAGCAGCCTTCGTTAACGGGTGGAGTCAATGCCAAGGGTTCGGCTGAGCGAGGGGGCGCACGGATAGGGAGCCCTGCCGTGCCACCCTCGTGCTAACGTAGCTCTTCCTGGCCATGGGCCCCGCAGGGACACAGGGCACGGCCAAGCGCTCCTGGCCACCCAGGAGTGCCAGTGGGCTCCATGAAACACAGGCCGCAGAAACAAGCCCGCTACGAACGATCGGAGCATCGAGCTGCACCCAAATGCAAATGTATTAACAGTCACCTTCTTATATGAACAACTATATGAAAAATATATATAAGAATATATTTTTATTTTATTATTTGTATTTTTATATGAAAAATATCAGGGATGATGTAAGGCTGCAAAGGTTTGCGAGGTAGGCAGTTTCATTATGCCTGGTCAATGCTTAAGCTGAAGAGGATACTCCTCCATGTCCTAGGCCCACTGTTGCTACCTCAGTACAAAGATTTTAAAAATAATAAATGAATAATTTAGCAATCTGGGTAAATTTTAGGTTTAAGTCATTGCTAACAGGACTATGCTTATTTTAATGAAAGAGAAAGTTCTTGAGCTTCTCATTTCCTCGGGCATTTCGAGGAGTTATTCTATCTGAAAGACTGTGATAAGTGGATTTTTTTTTTCTTTACAGATATAAATTGATCATTAAGAAACTAATCCTACCCACCAAGTTGCCAGTCATTGCAATGAGCACAAAATTAGGCTGTACAAATGAGGAATCATTGTATTTCAGAACTTGCTTCCTTTTCACAATTAATGTGATTTTTAAAAATAAATTGATAATTATGAAATTGAAATCCATTCACCCAATCTAATAACTTCAGTGATAATTACAGACTGACACTTTCCTATCTTCTAAAAATTAAGTATTATTTCACTGACAAATATTATCCTAATGTTAACTGTCTATCGGATGTAATCACACACTGCAGAAAGGATTAAGTAAAGAGAAATTCTGATGAGCTACAAATTCCTTAAAATGACAGTTATAACTAGGCAATATACAATGATAACTTTAACTGTCAACATATACAGATGGGGTAACCAAAAAAACATAATCAGTCATAGCTTGTGAAAGAAGTGAATTTTTCATCAACTTTGCCTAATGATAAGTTCAGGATTCCCTTAAATTTTCACCCAGCTGTCATACAAACTACATTTCAAACCTTGCATACTTCACAGTCTGTCCTTCATTCTCATCAGAGAGTAAAAATCTGCAATGACAGACAAGCATACCTATACCTTACACATAATATGCTGGGAAACTACAAGTTTAATCATACTGCTTAATTTTAAACCAAGATTAAATTGATGCCTATGTCAACTCTGGTGTAAAACTATTAGTTTTCATAGAAATTACACAAGGGGAAAATTTGTTCTTTTGCTTTAAAACAAACCTTCCTGAAATACATACTAGCTTTATATAACAATTTCTTTGGGAAGTGAGTATATTCAATATTCAGGATAGGTATGTAGCTAATATAAACACATTTCAAACAAAAGCCTCAGATCATATATATTCTGATGTCCTACATAAAAAAAAAAAAAAAAAAAAAAACTTCACCAAGAATAGAATGAATAGCAAATTCAGATCCATTTAATAATACCCATATACAAGCCAGCCTCTTTACCAGCTGTTCTCTTGAACTTGCATTTCTTATTGCTCTGCCTTCATGAAGACACAGAGCCAAATTTATCACTGACAAATGCCATTATATTCATGGAATTACACATGTGATGGCTTTGGCACATCACTTCTGCTTTGTACGCAGCTCCAGCCTCCTCCTATTGCTGCATGTCAGCTGTGGTTTGACAGCCTGGTGGAGATTACTAATTTGTTATTGCTTGTGCTGAGTGCTCAATAAATACCCACATCTGTAAGTGCATTTCTACCATAGCAACTTGCTGGCTGGGATAGAATCTAATATTCTAGGAAGGGCAGAGACTGCAGGATTTTCAGCTTAAAAGCTTGCTAAAGCAACACACTCATTTCTTAGGATGGTTCCTCTGTGATGGAGATTAATGCTTCATAGCTCTGGAGATGTCCTCATCTGGTGGTTTTCCACCATATTTAGGGAGAGGCTATACTGTGATTGCTTCCTTTAAGTTACTCTCATTCTTATTTAAGAACATTTTGCCCAGGACCCTGTCCAGATGTCTTTTGAGTATTTCCAAGGATGGAGACGCCATAACTTGTGTGGGCAACCTGGAGCAGTGCTCAGTCACCCTCTCAGAAAAGAAGATTTTCCTCATGTTCACACAGAACTTCCTGTGTTTCAGTTTGTGCCTTTGCCTCTGGCCCTACCACTGAGAAGAGGTGCCCAGCTCATCTTCTTTACCCTTCAGATATTTGTACACATTGATATGATTTCCCCCTCAGTTTTCTCCAGATTTATCAGGCTCAGTTCTCTCAGCCTTTCCTCAGGGATGATGAGAGATGCTCCAGTCTTGCAGTCACCTCATCCTTTGCTGGCTCACTGCAGTTGCTCCATACCTCTCCTACACTGGAAGGCCCCAAACTGGACACAGCACTCCAGTGCTCTAATCCCACTCTGAGTAGAGGGGATCACCTCTCTCAGCCTATTTGCAACACTCTTCCTAATGCATTCCAGCATCCCACTGCCCTCGTTTGCCACAAGAGCACATTGCTGGCTCATGGTCAACCTGTTGTCCACCGGGAACCCCAGGTCCTTCTCTGCAGAGATGTAGCACCCATCAATACAGATGAAATGTCTTTTGTGCCATGGTTGTCTTCCAAGAGCAGAGGTTCAAACTGTGGCATATGACTCTGGTATGCTCCGATTGTGGTCCAGCTAAGGGTCATATACTGCAAGAGGTCAGAAGCTAGCTGCTTCATGGGTAGCTTTATTGCTCTGTATAGCTTATCTTAGGCATATGTTACAGGCAAAAGCATTCTTCTGTGCTTGATTGCCTGACTTACAAACAAAGAAATAATATAAAATCCGTCCTTTTCTTTCCCCAAGTTGTTCAGAGAGGAGCTTCCTATCACTCAAATTTAGTACAAAAACTCCTAAGTTACTCCTTAGGGATTGATCCTAAGTAGTTACACAGCAAAACTGAACATTTAGAAATGTTATACAAAGGAAATGTTGCTTCGTGGGGAACACTTGGTGGAAACCATTACCCTTTAGAACTGCCTACTGTGAAAGCAAAAGGCTCATTCTTCCATGTGTGTTTCCCTCAGAGAGCTGTAATGCTTGGTCTGCATTACAAAAGAGCTACTTAGTTGCCTATAAACTCAAAAATGACTAATATTTAAATATTTGAGATTATACCTTGTAAGAGGTATAAGCATATTTCTTACACTACTTTTACTAGAGAGGTCTGAGGGAAAGAACTACTTGATATAGAAAACAGATATACAGGCCTATTTTCAGTGAAAATTTTCCAAATAGTTTTGCTACATTTGGAATAAATGTTAAATGACAAAATCTGTCATCTTCCATGACTCTTGGAAAATGCCAGCTTTAAGAAAGTTGTTTGCTTGGATGAGATGGAGCTAAATGTAGCTATTGGCTCAAAATCATCACCAATTCAGATAGTGGCAACTCTAAAACCTTGTGACTCAATATCTGAACATCGTTCCTGGAAAGCAACACCTTTTCATTCCAACAGAGGTAAAACTTCAGAGCAATTTGTTAGCCTGTGTTAGATCACCATTTACTGCAAGGTTCTTTTCCATTCTTTTTAAGTCACATGAGAAGTTATAGACCGAAGCTCATCTATCAACTGTTCAGCTGTCTCTAGCAGTCCAGACTAGAAACAAAAAAGAGTAAAAATAGGACAAAAGGTTTATAATATTTTAGTTCTGAAACCTCTAATATTTTATAATTTTTTTGAAGTGATATTGTTTTTACCATTTACCAGTGCTAGTCTTTTAAATATTTTCCTTTCTTATTAAAATTAATCAAAATTAACAGAAAGAACTGTAAAGCAGTGAAACAGAGAAAGACTTTTAGAATGACAGGTGAAGTTTCTTATATAAAATACAAAGTATTCCTTAATATATCAAGCTTCTGTCTATAATTCAAATATAAAAATGATAAATACCCATGCATCTACATATCTTTTAAAAATAGCAATACCCTGAAATACGTCTAGTTCTCATTTTGTTCTTGCTTCTGAGAGCTGAGGATCACAGTTTGCCCTCAGCTGCTCCAATACATCACTAAGAACGGAGTATCAAAGAATTTTTTTTCTTTTTAGAAGAACCAAAAAGGGGCCTGCTCTGTTGATTTGAAAAACATAGGGAGGAAGAGGCAATCTCACTAGGCACCTTCAGGAGCCAAACTTAGAACCTGAAGCCAAGCACCTAATTTCCCTGTCCTGTCTGTATTATTAATGCAGAGAATCTGGCACCGTGTGGAGGTCAGAACAAATGCCAGATTGAAAGGACTCTCTGATCCACTGATGGCAGAAGAAGCAGAAAGTCTACCTAATTCTAATTTGACTACCACAAAATTTATCACTTGACAGGCCTAGATCACCAAACGACTGAGTTTCTTCACTCTTTCCTTTTGACTACTCTCCTGCCAGGGAAAACATCCTGTTCCTTCTTCAGTCCAAAGTAAGTTTCTCAGTTTAGGTGTTGTAAATACAACAAAGCGACCCCACTCTGATTTCTAGTAAGTGAAGAGGAACTATTTGATTATAATGTTTTATTTTCCCCCAGACTTTAAGGTCAGGTTTTGATCTGGGCCTGCAGAGCATGTGATCTAGTTGATGCTCCTCCAAGCAAAGGATGGGACGGTAGTGCTCAGAGACTTGATCTCAGCTCTTCTCCAACACATTTGCTAGGCAGGAAAGATCATGCCAAGTGAAAGGTTGGAAAAGGTTGCTTACTTCACCTCCCCACAAGCAGGAGGAAAATCCAAGGGCAGATGATCATTCTGTGAGTGACATCCACGTTCCTGTATACAGTGCAATCAACCAGGTGAATTCCAGGTTAACCTGAAGTCTGAAGACTTCAGCAAAGGTCAAATATAAAGCTTGGTCATGTTTATATGACCAGGGAATCACAAAAATATGTACTCAGTGGGTCTGCGGGTTTGATCTTGCAATGAGTCAAGCACTCGTGACTCCTAACAAGGGCCAAATGGAGCAGCACTTCCCTTCTGCATCCAAGAATCCATAGTCCATATATATAGAGGAGTTTCTTGTTTGTTTTTTTTTGTTTGTTTGTTTGTTTTTTGTTTTTTGTTTTTGTTTTTGTTTTGTTTTTTGAAAAGCTCTTCTTGCAGTCAATTAGCCAATTAGCAACGTGCCTGGGCAAGGAGTGCAGGCTCAGGCTATTTGCCTCTATTTGAATTATATAATTTACCAGTCCAGGATACACAGTTATGCACAGGGTACTTCTGAAAGGGCCCAGGTCACATGAGGATTTTGCTGTGTTACTGCAGTGCACCATCTTCCTTGCCAGCCCATTGCTGTTCTGCTAGGGACTGCATTACTATGCATCAGCAAATACACCAGTGTGCAGCTATATTTAGTGTTTCAGACATAGTGCTAAAATAGAGGATGTGTCAGCTTCTAGTATTACTTCAATTTTTTGTCAACAAAATAAAGCTCATTTTCCTTACCAATGTGTAGTCTCTGTTAATCATCTTGAGCTATATAGTGCTAACTTTGAAATGCATTAGGCAGCAGAATGCTGAGGGTGAACAGAATAAGTTACTAAGTGGTACCCTAGGAAATATTAGGAATGGCTGGTGTCATTCAGTCAAGGTTATGGTTTGGGTAAGGACTAGAAAAAAACCATTTCTTTCTACACCAGATACACATATGCCACATACACAGATCATCTAGAGGATTATGTTGCAAGAGAGCAGGTGCTTTAGGTTGACCATTTGAGTAAATCAGATGCACTCCTGGAGGCCACAATTAAAGTAGCAGGGTTTGGAAAAACTGTCTCAAGTTCTTCTGCCTCACCTTTTTCATTCTTCCATGATGCCTGAGTTGTACTGGGCAGTTCTGTGTACAAAATATTTCTGAAGGTAAGGGCCTCTTTTTATTTTTAGCCTATGGAGGACTGGTTGAGATTTGGTGGGAGAACAATAGAGTTAATGTTAAGCTGAGTTTTGAATGAAGGTCTTTAGCTCTGAAGCTTCCTGACACTGAATTTTATTATCATTATTATTTTGTATGACTCTGTAGCACGTACAGATATGAATGCAGATTGGTGTTACATACCTTGCAATATGGGAAGAAAAGCACTAATAATGACGACTTGAAGAGATTGGTCTATTGGATAGCAATGATATTTAAAGAATCCTAATGCTGGCATCCACTAATGACACTGAAAATATGATCTAATGGTTAGGACCACATTATTACCATCAGGACAGGCATGCTAATTCAGGAAGAAGCTATGGCTCAGTGGATGAAAGTGGCATTTTAAAAGAGCTTGATAAGGCCACAGACTAGGGTATTTTGTACATATCCATAAAACTTATTCATAGCCCTGTGTACAAGGAGTATAAGTTCTATATAGAGCATTCATGAATCATCTTCTCATCTAATTCTTCCAAATGGAGCCAGCGGACAATTCACTAATGTACAAAGTAATGGGAGGCCTGCCTAAACAAAAGCCAACTTTTCCATTCTATGGTATATATATTCTCTCTTGTTACAGCTATCTCTTGCACGTTGCTATCTGCACCTCGAAGGGCAGGCGTGGGGCTTGCTTTCAACGTGACAGCAGCAGTGCAATGAGAACCTGCTATAGTGCTGAGAGTTCATCAACTTGCTTGACACTCTTATTTGCAACATAAAAATACACTAACTTCTAATAACATAAAATGTACTTAGTGGTAGGCCTCTCCTCTCCTCTCCTCTCCTCTCCTCTCCTCTCCTCTCCTCTCCTCACCTCCAGACCCACCCACCTGCCAGGAAGGAGCGATGGAAATTCACCAACAACTTAAATTTTTAGCATCCCTAATGATGGAGAAAATCAGTCAAGCCTTTAGGAGTGGAACTGATGGGGAAAAAAACACCAGGAAAGTTTTCTAATGAAAAACAGATTATTTCAAAATAGAGCGCTTAGGAAATGAAACTGCTGACATGGAAATTAACAGCAAAAAAGTCCATAACATTTTAAAAATCAAGCATTTAATGGAAATCATGTTTGAAAAAATTATCACATCTTTTGGCTTCCCAAATTCTACAACAGCTTCAAGATTATTATTATTTTTTTTAATAACACACACTTTCTCATAAATAATTAATGGACTTTCTCATTAAGTGAAAAACAAAAACAGTTTCTGTACAGTGTCAAATAGTTTTGACATTTCCTAGAAAATTCTGTTAAGCCAAGCCTTGAATTTGGAGATTTGAATCATCTGCTGGATATGTGACTTCTCTTCTGGATTTAGTGTATAACAATGTAACAATAACAGAACAATATTATACTTTCTAGTGAAAATAATCCACAGTGTTCATTCCTAAATATAGTGTGATAAAACAAAAACAAATCAGAAAAGGGAAGGGTTTGTTGGATTAGCTGTGGGAGCTGTGGTACCTCTTGTTTCCACTGCATTTCCCTTGTGGAGCTAGGACTGATAATTTATGTCAGGCAGAGGCTTTGCCCTTTTTTGGTATGATGCATTTGTTCTACAAAGGCATCCTTTTTCACTCTGTATAATTTTCCCTTTTACTGCATCATAGAATTACAGAAAAAAATCAAGCCGTATTATATTTGCCATCTATCTTGGTTAAAAAATGATTATGTCCACCGTACTTCTTAGTGGAGACTGCCAATTGTGCCCACTTGGGAGCAAGGTTGGTTACAATCAAATCCCTCTTGCTTGTGACCTTAGGCAGATATTGAAATCAGGCCTCCAAACATGAAAAGCCTTTGGAAAGGCACTCCATTATAGTAACAGAATGTCTAAAAGATTAGTATCCTCCACTGTGTCAGCTCATGAGGTCTTTCCTGACCACTGCTGGATCCTGCCTGGCCTCTGTCAGGGAGGTCTCCTGATGTTGGATGCACTGGATCACCTTGCCTCTGCATTCGGAGTCTCCTGAATTACAGTGTGGGCTGTCACAAGTATTTCCTCCAGATGCACCAGAAGAATTCTACAATTGGCCACCGAGCAGTAGAGAATACAGGGAGGGACATACTGTATGAACAGAGATTTAGTGAATGTTTTGAAGATAGCAATAGAGAACTGGGCTATCTCATGAGATTTTCCGTAATTCCTGCTTGCAGCAAGGCCATGAATACTCTGTGGAAGTCTCTTATGTATTTCAGCACATCAGCTAGTTGCTAATGAGTGCAAGAAAGAGGGCTACAAACAATAACAACAACAAATCAGTTGATCACTTCTAAATTTCTAGACTATGGCTTGAGTAATTAGAGTCAAATATTTTCTAAGTCTAAGCTGTTATAAGAAATACTCTCTTTCTGGCCATTCAGATACCGATTAAGATATTTCTGTCTACAAGAATATCTATTTTCTGAGCTGGTCAAACACCGCCGCAGTGGGGAGCGAGAATTCCCCACTGTTCCCACACAGCATTGAACTGTAACTTCCGGGAATAGCACCACAAGGTGACATGCACAGGCTCATATGCGTGAGGGAGGAGGGAGCAAAGAGGCATAGATATCAGGTTATAAAGTACCCACACATTTTTACTATATATACACTTACTGTATTACTGTGCCATGCCATCATATCATTACTAATTATTTAGGCGATAATCTCTATTCCGCTATAGTATACGGTGCAATAAGCAGCTGGTGCGATTGATTAAATGGCAAAGCAAAGCTTTTAAAGTACAGGCTATTTCCAGCTCATTTGCACACCTGCCAAAATCTGCTAGCGGTGTTGTGGATTCGTGAGCAAAGCTATGCCGAGGACTACAGGTTAGTCCAGAAGTTTAGAAAGCCACCAAATAGGAAGTGCAAATATTTTTAATCCTGCAAGATTGACATGATACCCATGGTGCAATGCCACATGTGAAAATTTACACTCCAGTTGAAAAATAGGGCATGAAACCAATACTCAGGGTAATTTTGCATGAGAATAATACTAGCTATCCTCTTATGAAAAACTAAGTAGCCAGCACAATTTGAGATAATTAGAGTCCTCACAGAATGAAATACATTTTTAAAGACAAGGCTTACCAAGCAGTTATAATCTCAGTGGCACATTGAAAAAAATATTATTTTTGCAGAACAAAGCTTGCTGTTAGTAAGAAGTCCATTGTGATGCATAGATACAGAAACATCGGATAATTTTGCCTTCTTATTACATTTTTGTGACTCTTCTGCAGCTTTTAATCATGTTCCTTGTGTTTTGGAGGCTGGGTGGGGAGATTAATAGTAACTGCAGACCCAGGAGTAGATGTGTGACATCAAAGGGTCTTAAGATAAGAGTACTAGAATGCTCCAGAAGCATCGACCACTATGTTACCTTCATCAGCAATATGTGATGTCACGCTGGGCTGAAATCACAGAATCATCAAAATATTGTTTGGAAAGGACTTCTGGAGACTGCTTGAACTGCCCAAATGGCAACTTGTGGTTGCTGCTCTTGTTTTATCTCACTGCTGAGCTGAGTTTGGCTATACTGCCTCTGTGATGCCCCTTTGAACTGTTGAAGGCTGCTACTCGATTTTTCCCTAGCCTTCTCTCCAGCCAAGCAGTTGGGAATAGTCTTTGAAACACAGTAGCAGCAGTTTGTGGACACTGCTCAAAGCAGGGGTATAATGACAGTCAACCAGTTGTGCTGAATGGAACTAACTTAAATTTACTAGGCTCCCATCTTTCATTTTCTATACATACAGTTAGATACTGATGTAAATCTTCACCAACTGCATGTCTACACCACTATGAGAAAAGGGTTTTGTTTATGCAGAGGATGCAAGTGCCTCTTTCTCTCTTAGGAATTGGGTGTTGATAACTGAAATAATCGCAACTTTCAGTGTTGTATATCACAGAATCACTTATATATTAAGTTACTGTATGTATATATACCTACTATGCTGATATAAAGTAGACTGACAGAACTGATGACTGTTTGAAAAGCTGGGATGTGGCTGAACTGTAGACTGAAATTTCCTTCTTACCATTTACTACTAACACAGAAGCAAATTTGTTTATGAATAGGCAGCATCACAGAAATCGGATGATAAATTTATGCTATGAGTCATGAAGGTTGACAAATCTACTGAAAAGCCACAAGAATTCATCTCTTCAACTCAAGAAGAAGATGGTACCAAACTCTGATGATTAACTCACAAAGGCATTTTCCTTGTGCTCAATGTTGAATGCAAGTGTATTTGTTAATATCCTAACACAATTCAAAGCAATCCATTTAGCATGCATGACTTGAATGAGTCATTTTTAAGCACTGTACTAAGTACTTTCCTTTATGGGCAACCGGTGCCTTTCCCAAGGACATAGGTAATGCTGGTATTTTCCACTTGATACCGAGAATATTCTCTCTTTCTCTGTCATGATTCTGCCTAACAAAAAGTGCTTCTGAAAATTAAACATCTGGTCTAATAAGCTGCAAAACTTGGTGATTTTCACCAGTTAAGTGTGTGTACTGAATTCATCTCAGAAGTGTTTAACATTGCAAGATATTTACTGTCATTGTCCCTAAGATATGTGTGCAAGACAGTTAAAATGTAATTTTACTCTTTGGTTATAGGGTCAGAGTTACCACAGTTTTACTTTCTGCTTTCTCACTTCAGTGATATTTTTGCTTTGTTTGGATGATAGAGTAAGCTGAATTTAGAATTTGTGTTGGTTAAACAAAATTGGCCGATTTGGATTAGCTAATATTTAATTCTCCATTAAGATGTACAGCAGTTTGTTTAAGATCCTAAACGCTCATCTCTAGAAGGTCTTAAGACCTTTTTCTAAACACATAGTCTGATGACTTTCCTTTCTGTGTTTTACATAGAGCTAAGGAAACATCACTACTGCTCAACATGAGATTGTTAGGAAGGGAAGCAAATTATACCCCATGGAATTTCCTTAGTTCCTCCTGTTGTGTAAGTTATTTTATTCTAGTCACAGCTCATTGGGTGAACTCCGGAGGAGAAGAAAGACACAGCATGTGTTATATTTGTAAAATCTCACTGGTGAACTTTTGTATTTGCCAAGAAGTTCTTACTGATTTATATTTTCACTGCTTTATGCTATGCATGACATTTTTTATACAGAATTAATTGTATATAATTACAAAGTATTCAAGGTGATATTTGCAAAAGAAGGAGCAGGAAACTTACTTCTTTAGAAGCAATAAGTTGAGCATTTTCTTCATATTTCTACTTTATATGTTCACATATTTAAGCATTTCAGGAATTCACTGGCCCCAAGGACCAGTTCAGTTGGTCATTACTATATATACACAAAGTATTGGATAATATCCAACAGAAGTATCAGTCTGGCTGATGATTTAAGGGCTTGGACTGTCATGTATGTGGGGTAAGCAAGGCACAGTTGCAGTCACCCTGTCTAGAAAAGGGGGCTGCCATTGACTTAAGCCTCAAGGTCAGCTTTCAGTAAAGCGGGTCCCATACTCCTTATCAAGATTTCTGCAATTCCAAGAGGAATCTCCCTCTTGCTTCCTGCCAGTCCCTATTGCCTCTGAACTCTCCCAGACCTGTGTCTGAGGCCTGTCTCAGTCAACCATGTGGGACTAGGTACTGTCACCGTGGTGGGGAGATGCCCAAAGTGAAGTCAGACCGGGCAGGCTGGAAGGACCTTCACATGTGGCGTTAGGTGGGCGCTCACAGCCAGGGCGGTGCGTTCCCTAACCCATCTCTGTTCATTTGCAGATGGTGCTGCTGGCTCGCTGTGAAGGACGCTGCAGCCAGACGTCGCGCTCGGAGCCGATGGTTTCTTTCAGCACGGTCCTGAAGCAGCCTTTCCGCTCCACGTGCCACTGCTGCCGGCCCCAGACCTCCAAGCTGAAAGCAATGCGGTTGCGCTGCTCGGGGGGCATGAGGCTCACGGCCACTTACCGCTACATCCTGTCTTGCCACTGTGAAGAGTGTAACTCCTAGGGACACACGCGCCACGGCAGTGGAAGGACAGGGATGCTGCTGGCAGAGAAGGCTCCCGAGAAGTACCCTAGGTGAGGGCAACGGTCCCAGCATATGCTAACAGGAAGGGCAGGACTAATCAAGATGGATTGCATTTAAGTGCTGGAGCGTAAAATGTCCTGGGGCTCTGGATGGTGCCGGTACGGAAGTGCTGTCTGTGACAAAAGCAGGAGGACTTGGTTTTAAGAAACCTTTCTTTTTTTCTGAAAGGATATTTTTGTGAGTTTCTTTTTCTTTTCAGGCTCAGCTCTGACTACAGAGAGGTGGTTTTACTTTAAGGCCCAGGCCATCCAGGAAAAAGAGAGGAAGATGAGCTGGATGACAGCCCTGCATTCTGGAAGCTGGCATTTGGACAGAGGATGGACACTGGTTCCCACATATGACCTCTTAACCTACCAACCTATTCTCAGTTCCTTAGTTATACTGGGCTTCAAAATGAACTGTATTGTCAGTAAGGGTTATGTTACTATCAGCCAAGCACTCAAAAACTTTATTGGTGGTTTAGCAGAAATTATAAATAAATCGTTGAAAAGTGAACTGGATATGTAATGTAACACTGGGATTACCTCGCCCTATCCAGCTGAAATGCTTATTTGCTGTGGACTGTATCACAGTTCATTAGCAGAGTGACTTTTGAAAAATGAAAGGTCACAAGACTCATTATTCCTCTCTAAAAGCCTGGAAATGTGACACATCACATCTGTCACAAAAGCTACTATTTAAACACTAGTAACTAATTAAGATTAAAATGACATATACTAAATGGAGTCTTTTCTTAACTTGGGTAGAAGATGTACAAAACTAGAGCCACCAAAATAATAATTAAACCTAGCACTTACTTTCATCTATAGCTCTCAGCCTATTAAGTATCATTTTTACCTTTTAAAGAATCTGAGACCCAGGGAAATCAACAGACACAATCTGCTCTCCTATAGGAAGTTCAAGGCAGAGTTTTGGTCACAGTAGTATCTGCTGGATTGCAAAGGGCATGTTTGGATTAACACGATAACTTGCTGCTACCTTAGATCTAACCATCTAAGTGGTTAGATGATACCACTTATCATCTAACTTGGGATGGCCATAACTCTTGTCTTGGCCATATAGCCGTGTTCTTTATGCACAAACACAAGGGTATAGGAGGTTGTGGCAGGGTTAGAGCGCGCCCAGACAGCACCTTGGTGGGAAGCTGGTCCAGAGCCAGGCTGTCAGCGAGGAACAAGGCCGCACTTCTGGGCCCTGCAGGATGGGGCAGCCAGAAGCAAGGCAGACCATGAGCTGCTTTCCCCTACAGGACCATTGCAGAAAGAAATACCCTGATGAGCTGAATGAATTACAGTGTTTGATAGTTGTGAAAGATTTTTAAAATATCAAGGGATCTGAAGATGTGGAATGCTATTTGTGTAGAAACTCTGGCCCTTCTCCTAGACGTGATGTTTTTGGAAGGTTCAGTCACAGCCTTTTATGACCAGAAGGAAGTAACACGACATCTTACAGTTGTCTCCTTACATGGCAGTGAATTCAGTAAGTCTACAATAGGTCATTCACATAAACCTGGACAAGCCATTCTTTGCGCAGAAGTCATGCAGACGTTAGGAGCATCTTTGCTGGACAGGAATTCACATTCAGCACAGTTCCTATCCTCAGTGTCACCAGCATGTGTAATCCCACAGTTATTCTGCAGGACGGGCTGGAGCAGCTCCACTGCACAGCAGTGCTGGAGGGGGCTGGTGAAGCCTACAAGCCCCATCCAAGCCCAGTGGTCAGTCCATCTGTCCTGTGCCATTCAGCCTGTCTGCAGCAACTGCCAAATTTAGCAGCTTGGTGTCTCGCCTGGACATCGCAGGGATTCCCCTGTGTGTGCACCAGCAGTCGCCAAGGCCTGCCGGGGAGGACTGCAGTCCTGTGGTTTACGCAGGAGTTTCTGTGGCTACTCAGGCCAGGCCAAGTTACTTTGTCACTGCTTCCTCATGAAGAAAGCTGGAGGTGAAGACAGGTGATAATGTACGAAACTGGTGTTGTGAGTTGAATCCTGGAGCAGGATGGCATTCTGAGGTGGAAAATCCATGGGAATGAATACACACGCAGACACTCATTAGAAGTAGATCTGTAATACATGGGATGGACTGTCTTTGCCCTCTGGAGAATGACTTACAGTGACGGACAGTTCTCAGGAAGAACACAGAGCTTCAGACAAAAAAAAAAAAAAGGGTGAATCAAATTGTTAGAAGATGGGGGGGACTAAGATTAAAATGTCAAAACCATGACTGAAGAGCCCCAGTGAGGTCAATAGACATCGCTCAATGTTTCATCGCTGTCAGTCATTCTTTTCATATCTGATGAATGGTTTGAACATCAAAGAGTGAGAGATGGGAGTGTGACCTGGGCATTATCACTAGCCTACTTTATATGAAAGATCATATGAGTGTCCCTTTTCTGTTATCCTTCAACCTTCAGCATCAAAAAATCCCATTATCCAAAAAAGCACCACCTCCTACTGTTAATTATATATAGAAAATTCCGGTCAGTATCTGAACCATCAACAATACCTTTGATAACCAAATAACTATTACTCAAAATATGCATGACCTCTAAGCTTCAGTATAGAGACAAATGCACACAGGCTATACTATGCAGTTACCTAAGGAACTGGGAATGTTTTGAGGGTCACTGCTATATTCAGTGTCACTCGCCCTGTGCCACTCTTGTCCAGGAGAGTGCTCTGGTGCAGCACTTTTCTCCTTTTGGTGAGAGAGAGGAGGAATTTGAAGGAGGCTTTCAAGCTTAAGCCAATTTAGGGGAAAAAAAAATAAAAGGAAAGACAAAAAAAGGACAAAAAAGAAAAAAAAAAGAAGGGAAAAA
>JAVCKT010006097.1:0-23544 GCA_032273925.1 Rhynchotus rufescens | reverse complement strand
CGAAGCGGGATACAATTTATACACTGGCCATCTGGGCAGCGTATGACTATCATAAAAAATGCACAAACACCTTCTGGGGTGAGATTTCTTGGCTGTTATTAAATAACACAAGAGAGGGAGAGATGTATCTAAATGCACATTTTAATCTATATGGGTCAAATCCAGAATTGCTGGATGGCATTTATAATCATGTACTTTGACAGGCTAAAGTTTTGTCCAGTGCAGTGATTTTCACATTCTATTCCCAGCCAGACCACTTTGCTCCATGTCTTTCATCATGAATTATCAGAGGTAAAAACCACACAACTGGAGGTTGGACTAGATGACCTCTGAGGTCCCTTCCAACCTTAAGCATTCTATGATTCTATGATTCTAACTTCGAGAATCTACAAGATCTAAATAAATGTCTTCATAACATCAGCATTAGTGAGACAAATTCTAAACATGTTTCCCTTTAAGGGGAAAAGCAGGGGTAAAGGCAGGGAAGAAGCACAAACTGGCTGTGCTGGGTACCTAGTCTTTTGCAAAATTAACTTAATTTGGAGCTAACAATGAATAGTAAATAAAAACATAACACTCAAAGCCTGGAACTTTGAGAGATTATAAGCTCAAAAGTTACATTTATTGGAAAGATGGAGGACGAATGTGGTGAGGCTTATCTTCCACATCTTCCCACAAAATGCTGATGTGTGGTTTACTGTCCAGCTGGCTAGGGGGACATATTACCACAGTGGGATTGTTCCAGGGCTAGAAAGTGGAGCATCATGTAACTTTTTTTGATAACATGCCAAAGAAATCATAATTTTTCTACAGCAAAACATAAAACTGTGACAAAGAGTCACAGTCAGTGACTCAATAGTCACAGAATCTATTTCCGCGAGTCCGATGGTGATTAGTTTGCCCCTAATTAACAGTGGCCTTCTAAAACTAAGAGATATTTTCTGACACACATAATGTAGAGATTTCAATAGCTTAAATGAGCAATAATGAATATTCGCTTTGAAGCTTGCCTGACAGAGTGCTTAGGCTACAAAAAGTTAAAGAACTACCTGAATACAGCTGATAAATGAGATTCCTTAACTGTCCTCCACTTTCCATCAGGATTTAAGCGCTATCACTTTTAATGCCTCAGGTTCAGAGCTTTGTCTCTTAAAGTCAGAGATTTATGGCAAGTGAGAAATGTCCACATTAAAAAGGTAAAAGGAGATTCAGATTATATCCTTCTCTGACCATTATAATTAATAGCTGGATCTCCAGTTGTAACTAATTGAATGGAGGTCAGTGTGTTGCCATGGTAATGTCCTAGTCAAGCAATTTTACCCATTTTCCAGTCTACTGCCCCTTTGCGTAACTGCAAGTTATAAAATGTTTTAATTACAAGATTTGCAAATGATGCAACATCTGGGCTACAGATTTACATATAAAGGAAAAAGATTAATGGGATTATTAACATATCTGTGCAAACCCTTGAAGTGTTGAACATAATTACTGAACGCCAGCATTTTCACTATCATCTCTGTGACATGTTGGAGATCCATGCAATTCATGAAGAAAATTGCAGATGTGTGTTTCTTCTAATTACTAGTGGCAGGCAGGAGAAGCGTCATTCTACAGCTGCTTTGAAATAACAGAAAAATATTATTAGTCAGTTCAAACCCAGAAAATGTTTTTTACCTGTAACCTTATTTTATTAGATTAGATTAGAAAACAAGTCATATTAGTAAACTCTTAAAGTCTTGATTAGCTATTTTGTCTTTATTATTCCAAAAATAAGACATCAGCAAATAGCAAGCAACCAGCTCTTTGCTCTTTGTGTACATGTAAACATTACAAAAAGTAATATTTTTTTTTCTTACTGATCAAAAATCAAGAGTCAGTTTGATAAAGTCACCAGCATCTAGAACTGGGATTTTGATATAGCTCAAAAATCCTACAGTAGTATCACGAGAAAGATAGAAAAAGTATGCACAGACAGAAGGATGACTCTAAAGTTAATACATATTTCATGCCATGAGGATACAAATACATGCTTGCACTATCACTATCCTTTCGCATGATGGGGAAAGAGCCAAAGAAGCCATAGTGCTTTTATTATATAGGAGCTACAGATCCTGGTTGGTCCTGTGCAAAAGGAGTGAGAATCTGTCTCTCCCCCTGTCAGAATGCCCTGGAGGGGTAATGCAAAGGGGTACAACTGTCTATTCAAAGCATCTCATAAAGACATTCAACACAGCTCTGCCTATCCCTTCCATCTTTGCAGAACTTTGGGAGAAATTTTCAACACAACCACATGATTTAAGAATGCAATTTCCATTATTAGAAATGACTTAGATACTGAAGTCATTCCAATTTAGCTTCCTAAATAACTTCAAAGTTTTTTATTCAATAGTCAATTCAGAAAGTATAAAATTCACGACTCAGTTTTGCAACAGCTTCAATTGCTGTACTCAGCAATGTATGTGCTCAGATCAATTTAAAGTACAGCTGGAGAATTTGTGTCAGTATGCAAAATTTATTGTCTGTAATAGATTTGGAATGGGATGTACCAAAGACATTGGAAAGATTTTTCCATTCTAACTGACACTAAAGCTACTGACAGTAAGAGCACATTTCTTCTCGGTTTAGGGCTTTTAAAATACTCTCTACCCATATGGCTTTACATATATTCCTTCAAACACAGGCCCATCAAAATATAAGTGCTAGTCATTTTATACTAAGTACAGAGACTCTTTTGAAAAGAGTGAGGTGGCCTCACATATACTGAGTTTTCATGAACTTCTTTTGTCTCAATAACATTTCTTTGCAAGGAATGTATGATCATTCTGTCCCCACATCTTCATAATGGTCCCCTTTCATCTTCCTAGCTGGAGGCACCGTCTGTCCCTCACATATTTCTTTGACAAAAAATCCAAGACACAGCAAGATTAAAATAACATAACTTTCCTTGAATTCAGAGATCCTTGGTAACAGCTGGATCCTACACAATAATGTAACAATTTTGAAGCTTTCTCCAGAAAAAATACCACTGACCTCAATCTTAGTCATGCAATTGGGATATTTCCACTTATTTCAATGTATTGGTACCATAATGCTTTGAAACATTCAGGAAAGAAAATGCTGTTTAAAGACTCCATCTTATTGCTTTAATTAAAAATGGAAAGTGTTGTTTCCACACAATCCTTGATAACATAACCATACTACGGTCTTCGGAGTGAGCTGATATTTACGTTCATGTGAAAAGTTTGAGAAAAGAAAAGAGGTGAAAAAATGCCCCAGGTCTGAGGCATGCTTTTTTCCCCTCTGCTTCTCTGAGGGTGATACAGGAAAGTGTTGTTTTCTTCACATAACTCAAAGCAAAATATAGATCATAATTATCTCTTGATAATTTATTATTTTGCTAGGCTTAAATTAGAAATGAGAAGCTTGCTTAAAAGCCAAGACTCTTGATCCCATGCTGATTCGTCTGTACTAAAATAGCATTCTTGTCTCTGAGAAGGAGATGAACTTGAATAACTTCTACCTGCCTCTACCTGAATGTAAAAGATTTTGTCATGTTCTCTATCCAATGGATTACTAACTAAGACATAATTATAGACACTAATAAGTTCTGCTTAAATCAAAACAGAATAGTAGTGAGATCTGCAACATATAGTCCATAGGATTTATTCCTCGACCAATATATCTAAACTTTCTTTTGTTACCTAATAACTGAATTTAGTATACAGTAACTGAAACAACGAAGCAAAGAGAAACCCTGGAGGAAGAAAAATGTGACTTAAAATTTATTTGATAGATTCCACACAAAACATATCCCTCTTCTCAGAAAATGTATTTTTCCTCCTACATATTGCTTACTTATTGTCTTTATTTGAATGCAATTTGAATGAAAGCAAGGCTGCTTTACCAGTTTCAGTTAAGTGAAAAAAAAATAATACAGAGAACAAAAGATTTATTGCCATTTAAACACTATTTAACTATTCAGGCTTTTGGGCTTCTCATGTTACTTTTGAAGTCAATTTAAAATTAAAGATCATATATGAATCCTAATCTTGTGCAACCGTGATTTTCCGGGCAAGATTATCTTTCATAGATGATTTTCTCATGTTCTCTTGCAATGGTTTATTACAGGAATAATTACAGAAGAGAATGGCTAATAAAATATCACTATGCTCCCACTGGCATTTCTGGCCTCATCAGAGGTGTCATTTTTTGCATAATAGATTGACTCACACTGCAAGTGTGAAGCAACACTTGAAATTATCCATGCACATACTGATACATGTCCATATGTTTTTTCCATCATTCTTCAAACAAAAAGCCAAGGGCAAAAACAAAACAAAAAAAACTAGGAAACCTTCTAGAGTAATTCCTACATGTGGAACAAAGACTTGTTGGAATTTACATATCATTTAATACACATAAATGATATGCAGCATCCAAAGCATATCCAGCAAAGCATACTTAGCAGCATATTGTTATATTTCAAAAGTGCTCAAACTGCAGTAAAAAACAAGAAGTTGATATTTTTTCTCCCTGTGCACTTTATAAAATTTATAGGAATTAGTAGGTGCATATTTTGCATTTTTTGCATTAAGTGTAAATTTTAGGATGAAGAAGTCCTACAGGAAAAAAACTAAAGTTTCTACCCCATCACCTAACTCAGAAAGCTTTTAAGAGCTACTTTAGCCCAGCAGCAGCTACCAACTAGCAATAGTGTATAACATGAACAAGAAAAAAAAAGAAAAACTACTGCTTGTATCCACCCAGTTTCACACATCCCAGGTAGGTTAAGTGAAATATTTAATGATCTAGCAATAAACACACCAAAATTCAGTTCTAGTATTCATTTACCAAAAGAATACCTGGCACTGCAATATCATGAGCACAGTACTTGAAATGTACATGATTTTTATTCAGAGTATTTCATTTCAAAGGAACAGAGGCAACTCAACACTAAAATTAAACAGTAAATTAAAAGTTGAGGATGTGGCCCATATATCAGTGTCCTGTTAAGTAATTAAGGCAATTCATTTACTCATAAGAGGCCTTGCAACCAATTATTATGCTGCTTTAATCACATTCCTCAGACCAGTTTTATGGAAGTGCATTTGCTAATTATAGTTCACAGTTCAACATCCTGGCTAGTTTTCCGTGAGACCCCAAACCCTGGTTTTCACAGGTAGATGAACTCGGCAGCACACTGTCAAGGCACATGCTTCCACACAACAGATGTTATAGCAAATATCCGCTTTGACCACACAACTTCGTAAAGGCAGCCAGGCTGCCCCAACATGTCATGAGTGCAGGGACAGCCCTTTCTTCCTCTCCTCTTTTTGCCTCTTCTTTGTTCCTTGCTCTCCTACAGCAGGCCCAGCACCACTCAAGACATTCCAAACCATCTGTGGCTCCTCCTTGATTAAAGTAGGAACCACACATCTACCTCAAATTACAAGACACAAAGAATGAATTCATCTCTGAAACATTTGGAACATCTTTGAAACATTTGAAAAGACATTAACCCTGTCTTTCCATTTTTACCCACAGGTACTTCCATTTTGTCATTGGAAAAGCAAAGAAGGTGCAACTCCAGCAGGTTTCTAAAGGTGGCGACATCTCAGGCTGGTTAAACGTATAAGACCGTTGTGTCCTGTGGCCCATCAAAGCATATTTACCTCCTTTTGTGGCTTTTCCCACCCCACCCTGTATTAAGCTCCTAGTTGCACCTTATCTCCTCTGCCAAATTCATTCTAGAACACTGACCCCAGCAAATTCAAATTTCACCTTTGCTAGGAGCATAGCTCCCACTCAGCAGCATGGGCTCCATATTCTTCATGATATGGAAGGAGCTGCAGTTGCTGCAGAAGCCAATAAGCTTTTTGTAAAACAGAAGTAATTTCAAAAGGATAAAAATTACCTCATTTTAAGTTTGCTATAGACTAGGTCAGAAATCAGAGGGACTTGAGATCCCTCTCAGAGAGAAGGTATCAATGTTTAAAGCCTAGAAATGAAAACAGCTGGGAAAAAAATTCTTTATCTCACAGGAACAGATTGTTGAAATCAAGAATGATGATTCAGGAGAATTTTTATTACTTCAAGCTCTTTGTCCATTTATGCTTAGTTATTTCCTAAGGAAAGAACCTGCTGCTACCAAAGATACAAATAAAATGGTTCATATCCTGCAGCTGGAAATATTCTCTATGGTTCTTAGACATGGTTCTGGTGTGCAGGTGTGCAGTTGCAAACACTAAATAGGGGAAAGAAGGAATAAAGAAGAAAAAAAAAAAGAAAGTGAGGGAATAAAATACACAGACGACTTTTCTAGTTACACCAGAAAAGGCAACAGCAATATCTCTTGAACTGCTGACTGAATTAAAAGGAACTACACAGCCTTTTTGAAAAATGCTAGACCTTTATATTTCAGATAGACTACATCTCATCTGAATAGTCATTTACTGGAAAGCTGTCAGCCTTGATTCAAGAGTTTCCAGAAACTTATAGAGAACAAGTCATATAGAATATAAGGGTAAGAAAAAAGAATGAAATCATAAAGGAAAGTAGAAAACAGATGCCCAATTTTCAGTAAGAAAGACCACTTACTTAAAGCAGCTCTTTTCTGAGGAATACTTAAGGATAAGTACAGCTCTGAATTATCAGAGTCTGTTTTTTCAGATTCCTATAACCCACACGCCCATCCTTATACTCTCAACCTTATACTCTCAACTATTTCTGAAGGAAATAGTAATCTCCCCTCAACTAACCAATTCAAGAAAGATGATGATGCCAGGCTTGCTAGCTAATAAAAGGCTTGTGAATCCTCTCACAGGCCATAGAACACCATCTTTGCCAGGACCTAAATCCACACACATGCAGTATTTTCGCTCCTATTAAAAGCATGAAAGGAAAGTAGCCGAAGTAGTCCTACAAGTTAAAGATTACCTAAAAGGGATGTTTTCAATTTTGGGGACCATTAGACATTCTTTCAATGATTTGGGGAGTGTTGTACAAGTCCAGAAAAATATTTGTACTAGATTTGCACAAAAAAAAGAAATGTTCAATCTAAAATCTCCTGTTTAGGGACTTAAGAACTTCTTCAATCACATGACCAGATTTCTTACCAGAGTGTAGCTAGATATATTCATGTCTGTTCATGATTTCTGCTTTGGTTTCATGTTCTAAAACTATTTTTACTTTAGCTAAGATGGCAGAACTATGGTGAAACCAGAGAGGGTTTGTGTTTGGTTTAGGACAACACTAATACGACCTCATTTATCTTCAGGCAGATCTGCATATGCATATCAATAAAGGCATGCTCACATGCTCAGGCTGGCGTGCATGTAAATTACTGCTTTACAAAGCATCTTCCCTATGTAATTACCTTGTTACATATGTAAAGGAAGTATCTGATCATGGAGCTCTGCCTGGCATTTAACAAGTCATGTACAGAAATATAACTTCAACATAAGAACTGCCTCACTGGATCAGTTCAATATATTGTTTCCCGCTACAGGTGATGAAAAGATTTTTTGCTATTACAAAATGCTTGTGTTCTGCACATAGCAGCCTGGCTTCTTTTAAAGTCAAGTGACACATTTAATGGGTGTTAAGGAGTGTAAGTTGATCTTGTGCCACTGCAAGTGTCCATTTATCTCTGTTGTCCAGAAGTGAAATTTAGAAAACTACCCCAGGCCTAGATATTCAGATTGTAGACATCAAAAATTACATGAAAAGCAACACACCCAAGACCCTTAAATATATTCAGGTTAACAGAATGTATTTTAGATCCCACAGTGTATATTAAAGTTTGGTCTTTTTACTGAAAATAAAGTAGAAAATGAGTTTGTTGTTTTAAATCCCTGGTGAGACTACAGTTACAAGTAATTAAAGCTCATGTTACAGTTCCATAAATGATAACAAACTTTGAAGGCAGAGGAAAATTAAGCAATATTGGGAATGCAATAATCAGGTTGCTTGTAAAATTTATGACGTGGAAAAGAGAAAGAGGCCATAGTGTGGCACTGGGAGCGTTCATAAAATTGAAACATCCCAAACTATTTTGGGGAGGAGATGAGAAGAAAACTGGCTTTTTAAGTAGCTCATTTTTCATCATGCAGCACTGAGTGTACAAAAAAAATATATATGCTATTTCAGCATACTGGTTCAGTGTCGTGCTTTACTTTCCCACAAAAGATAATTTAGAGGAAAGATTTACTTTATTTTTATCAAATATCCATGGTGGGTTTTCTTATTGTAAGATATCTACGATGGGATTCCCCTCTGTCCTTTTTCCTCCTGTCTCCCTTAATTATTGATGACTCAGAAGAGCTATGGGAGTCAGCAATACCGTGAGGTGGGAGATCTCTAGGGTTGAGTTGAAGATATTACTACCCGTCTTCAATATTTTAACTCTGGAAATTTTCTCAAAGCATTCTCTTCAGTTAGAGTTTCTTTAGTGCTTTTTTGGGTAAGAATACATTGTTTGACAGGAGTCTTAGTGCCTTATGTTGGATGCAGTTATATTTGATATCTGATCAACTTCCTCTTCTCTATCTCAATCTGTAACACAGTGGCTTGCAACGGCAACTTGAGCGTTTATCTACATACTGTGCTTCCACTGTGGATTAAAATATTTCAACCTTAAAATATATATTATATTAGAAGTTTCATTTGAGGTGGTGGGAAATAACACTTTTTTCCTGGTAGACCTTGAGACTATTTGAATATATTATTGCAAAGGATACTCCTTCTCTGGAGTCCTTCTCCTGCTCCCTGCTTAAAACCTGAAATTTAGTCACACCCAGACTGCAATAAATATTTCTCTTAAAAAAAAAGAGCACTCTGATGTCCCTTTAACCAGTCTATTATAGTGCTACAGATTCCTCTTTTGGCATCTGAAGACAACTGATGGAATAACTGGCTCCATGGCAGAAAGCTTCATTAACTAGTATAATTAAAATTGACTAAGCAGAGTTAGAAGAGCTAGCACACAAGCCGAAAATAACAAAAGATACAAGCCTCATGGCTTTGCTTGACATCTATTTTCTAACCTTAGAAAGCAGATATTGCAACTTCGATGAAAAGGATGAAAAACAGCTACTGTTAACCTTAGTGTAAAAGAACAGAAGAAATGTGTTGTTAGTGAAAGGAAAAGGGAACTGTGTCATGTGTAGGTTTTAATATTTAATGAAACTATATGGATGCAATCCATTATGTGACAATTTAATTATATGACAAAAAGGTTTGATAAATAATATTGTGGTAGGACATCTAATTCATTATTTAACAAAAAAATCAATACTTTCATATATCATACTTCTGCACACACGCATTCACACACACAAGCTTTTTCAAGTAGGCAAAAATCCAGATTCCATAAGCCATTTATTTTCTGGTCAGGACAAGTTCAAATTGAAGTTTAATCAGGCCTAGTTGGGCATAAATTTTTTATTTATTTTTTTCTTTAAAACTCTTGATAGATCAGCAAGGATCTCTGCTGGATTCTTTCCTCAGATAGCTTCCTGAAAGTGCTGTACAAATAGAATGACTACTTTCCGTATTTAAAAGACAAGGATGAAGAGCCAAATTGCACCACTCTTAATCACACAAAACTGCTATTGAAGTCAATGAGATCGCTGAGGCGAGTAGTCAAGCAGACAAATAAGTGTTTTCAAGATTAGTGCTCGAGTTTAGACATAACATTACAATCAATAAGAGGCAACAAAGGAAGCCCTCCTGAAGGTGCGACCGTGGTAATGATTTACAGTAAAGCATTGCTTCTTTGTCTACAAACCTTTCAGGTAAAAGTAAGGTCAAGGGAGTGACTCCCGTGGCAAATATAGATTTTGACATGAGAAAATGAAGGGGACCAGGAAGGCAGATGGAGCAGGAGTGGAATGGCGGGCACATGGCGAGGGAGAAGCGAGGTATCAGTCAGTCTGAGGGGAATGAAATCCAGGATCCTGCATAAAGAGTGTGTGGGATGAGGAGAGGAGAGAAGGGAGCACAGGAAAAGTAAATTTGAGGTTGAGATAGTTAGAGAAAAATTAGAAACTGGCTTCCAGTTTTTTTCCAGGATGAACTTTGGTGCTTCATGTCACATAGCTTATGAAGAGATACGATGGGGAAGATCTTCCTCAGACTTTTAAACTCTCCCCATGCTTCCCTGAACCTCATATTGGTGCACACCTGTTTGTCACACCATGCCTGGTGGGTTGTGAGGCCTGCCCATATGGCAGGATTTTTATTTCAAGTTTCTCTTGAATTCTCTTTTAAAGCTTACAGTATTTTAAGTAACAGCAGAGAGAAGAAATTGGAAGTTTGCTATAGTGAACAGTTTACTTCATTAAGCACAGTTGTGTGTCTTGTACTGGTACCAGTGTGCTCCACCATAACATGGGCTTGTGAGTCCTACCCATATGGTATGATACAAGGGCACAATGCTTTCAAGTCATTCAAAACGGTCATAATTCAACTAGTAAAATGATGGCATTCTTTTTTAAACAGCTACCACAAGATACTTATATTTGCAAGCCATCTTTGCATTTAGATATTTACAGTTCATTTTCTGGTGTTTTTATCAGTTTGCCCATTAAACCTCTTACAAGTATCAAAAAAAAAAATAATAATAAAAATAAATTAAAAAAAAGACTACTTCTTATACTTCTTATAGATGTCCACTTTGCTATTTATGTCAAATATATTTAGTTCCAAACTAAGCAGCCGTAAAGCCTCTTTTAATGTACTGATGTTTTGTTTGCTTGTTTCAAAAGCACTTGGTACACAACACTTGATCTAGGGAGTTTATTTGCCCCTCATGAACTCATGTAATTATGTTTTCATTATTTTACATCTTTCCTTAGGTTGCTTGGGACTGCAGGCTGTCTTTTGGTTTTAATTATTTTTTTTTTCTTGGAAATGAGTTGTCTGAGGAATTTGTGTGGGCCTACATAAAAACAAAATGATGAACAAATCTCTCCTCCACTGGGTTTTCCTAAGAAGCTAAGAGAATGCTAAGTACATACATAGATATATACATTTACATATCTCTGTATATGTATGTTTAGTTCTCAGTACCAGAAGAGGAACATACAGCATTCACTATTGCTGACTGCATGAATACTGTATTTGATCTTCACAAGCAATAGGATCTCTGTTAAAGAAAATTTTAGTGAAATCATATTTGTTCTTATTCACCAGCATATAGTCCAACTAAGTCTTTTTTCTTAACTTCACTATTCTGAATTATCCATAAAGACCTCTGCATTTTGAATTATGAAGGTCCTTTTGTAGAATACTATATCACATTTGTCTAGAAGTAGGCCAACCAGAATGCTGCATTAGTACTGTGAGAATTTTGAATTATTACAGCAGGGGTTACTGCTGCCTTGATAAGGGTATCATAGTTGAGTAGAGCAGTTGCAGTTTGCCACGGGACTATCTGGAGGAAAAGTATCTAGAAATGCTATAGTGATACCTGCTTCTGGTCAGCATCACCACTTCACCCTGTTGTACCCACACAGCCAATGCTGGAAACTACAAAGGAGGTACTACTACCTTAAAACACATGGTGGCTCACGTTTGGTAGTCCATTTAGCAGCAGCCCTCAGCAATTCCATATCACAGAGGTGGTAATAAAAATGATAATGGTTTTGTTTCTGTTTAGCTTTTAAAGATTTTGGAATATAGATCTACTTTCCAACAGTTAAGCTTTATTATCTATTTTATTACTTGTCCTCTAGTGCCCTGCTCTTATTCTTTGACCTTCTTGGCCATAATGAATGCCTTGGAAATCGCAAATGTCAACATTATTTGTGTCATGAAAATTCAGTAGTCATGAAATAAAATATCTGATTAAAATTTTCTGTATTATCCTAGGACAGTTTATTTTGTTAATTTCTTTGAGGTTATTAGAACAGAATTAGAAATGGTGAAAGCAATAGTGTTTCAACTAACTTCTCAGAGATTACAAAGAACACTAGATATTTAATTTGGGATTTAAGTTTTCTACGTGCAACTGACAAGCTGACCAATATAAAGGCCTTTTATGAAAATTACTGTATGTATCAAAGTTTTAAGTTATTCACATGAAGGAATGAAATGATCAACAAAACCACTGGATAATTAATGGAGTTGTCATATGCACTGGACTAATAATAAGCTTCTCCTTGATAAATCATCAGTGATCCCTCTGCTATAATCACAAAAGCAGTTCTAGTCTATGTTCACATGCCAAGCAAATATAAATACCAAAATTTAAAAGCATTTAGTTTAGTTTTGCAGATCGTTCGATGCTTTTATTCAATTTCACACAATTGGCTGCACAACACCTGTCATGGTATGTGGTACATGGAAAGTATATTTTTCTGATAATCTTTTAAAAAAAAATTTGGAAGAAGAATCAGAAACAAGGTGCTTACCTAGTACTATACACAGTACTACGGTAAAGAGATGATGTAAAAATCTGAGGGTTTTTTATTCATTAATTAAATTTTCTGGTGCTGGTTTAATCATAGAGCATTACAGTAATAATGCTGTCCTGAATACATGAAGACAAAGGACATTAGCATAACACTACAGAAAATCAGGAACTGCAAAACGGCCCCTTTAGGATTCACCTATATCTGAGCCTCCCTCATTCCCTCAATTTTATCTGTGATAGCAATGTATCAGAGAGCAGGCTCCTTCAAATCTTTTGAAGAGTGACCTACTAAAAGCAATTTGCACCATTAGGAGGAATCTCGACTGTCTGCCACAGAGATTTAGTGTAAAAATGCCACCTTCTTAGCAGCATTTGGAGCAAGCTGGCTTAAAAACAACAGATTTTTACATCTCCTCAGAGATGCATGAACACTGATGATAGAAGAGCCTTACGTTTTCTTTCTTTTCTTAGCACAATAGATGCCAATTGAATTAGGACAGGTGATTTCTCTGTATTCCTAAATGCATTCATTTTAAAATTTATTATAAAAACAGAGGCCTTGTCAGGGATATGGCAAATCAATGGGAGTCAGAAACTTGATTTTGGTATGTGTCTTAATAAAGCTGTATATGTTTACTTCACAAAAATATAGCACCTAACTTTTCTGGGAATTCTTGGAATAAATTTCTCGTGGTAACCCAGTTCTCTCAAAATAAAGGTGTAAAACACCCTCTTGTTTAAATTTTGCTTTCTCCACTGTCTCATTTTACTTGTACTCATAGTGTGATACCATGATGCTGTTCATGGTTCTGCTTTTCTCCAACAGCGTAGACAGCACATATAGCTGGATAGTTTCAACCGTTCACTTTGCATTAAGGTAAAAATCATCTCTCTGGGAAGTTTAGCTGTTCCCTCTTGTCAAAACAGCCTCCAAACTGCTTAGTGCATCTTTCCAACCAACAAACTGAGTAGCAGAGGGCAATACTCATAGCATATGTGGAATATCCTGTTGCCCCTCCACACTTTGGTAAGCCACCCCGGGTTCACACTCAGCCAGAGATGGAGTTTCCCACGCATACCTGACCAGAATATATTTCTTGATCACTTTGTTCCTGGTTCTGTGCAGTAATTAGCCATATCTGAGTAGATGCCTGCCCATCCATCATTTCAGGTTTCCTAGCTGAGGCTTATGAGACACCTCATCCCTACCGGGCACCTGGTGTTTCTTACGCAGGAGGTGTTGGATCACCTTTGCAATACTGAACAGCCACATGGTGTTATTAGCAGGAAAGCACTCCCCAGAAAGCTGAACCTCAGAGCCAATAGATGTCTTCATCACGGGGAATGAACCAAAAACATCAGTGTCAGCCTGAAGATTTTCTGCTGTTAAGGGCAAAACAGAATCTTCTTTGGGTATGTGAGCCTGATTTGCAGTCACTGCAAGCTGTCAGTTACCCTTCTGATTGCAACAGAATGACACCACATAGGACTGAAACACCACCTCCATAAGTCAAGCTCTGTGTCTTTAAACAGCAAAGAGGAAGAAATGAGAATTGTTTCCAATGCGCAGTTAATTGGTGGTGGGCCCATACGTTCCTATAAAATCTGAAAGTCCTCTGGTATTTGTATTTTCATCTTAGTAGGGGATGCCTTTGTTGTTACAGGTAGAAAGATTTAAAAACTAAAAGAAATGACTTCAAAATATTTCCCAAAATGAAAACAAAAATGTAATTTGCCTTTTTTTTTTCAAAAGTAGCTTCTTCTAAATGCAGTTTTATGGCTTTCTTAGTGATGAAAGTAGTGCCAAGATTTAAACTACTTACAGTAAAATAACTATGATGAAGCTATAACTACAGAGCTTCTCCATTACTCCAAACGCTCTATATCCCGTCCCAGGAACATCTGCTACTTTCTTCTGGGTATAAACATGTTGTTTGTAACTTGTCTTCTGTCTGCCCAAAGGCAGTGATGGTTTCACATTCCCTTTTAACTCCTGCGTGGCAGGTTCCATAGCTTTTTCTAGTTCTCAGTGTAACTACAACGTAGTCAATCTAACGTATTCATACATAGTCAATGTACTAAATGAGTGAGCAGTTCCAGAATCCCATTAATCCAAGCATGGTTTATCAGTACTTTGTGCAGCAGAATAGCAGGTAGGCTTTCTAAAGGAGTGCACAGAAAATTCACAGCATGTTTATGCAAAAAGAGAAATACCAAACCCTTTCTGAGCCATCTTGGACTCAGCTTCCAACCATGAGTGGCTCTAAGCAGGAAAAGAAGAGATGATAGGAAGGAAGCTGCTACACACATGTACATGAATAATCATCTCCATGCTAGATCCCTAGGAATGCTTTGAGAATAGTCAGTAGGGATACAGATACTTTCAGCTTCCTACCTACCCAGCTGCCATATACAGATTGATATATATCATCTAACTACACCAAAATAGGTAATATTGGCAAATTCTATAGCTGCTTTATAGAGAAACTTTTGTTCCCCAGAGTATCCACTCAGTTTCTATTCTTGCTTTGAGATCTGCATCTGGGGTCTTGGAATGATAGCTTCTAAATAATACAGATTTTTGTGTAGATCTACTTTAAAATTACTGCTGGGTACTTAGAGTTATGAAGATCATTCTCCTGAAACCTGAATATGTATATGCCTTTAGAGGGAAGTAGAAGAATCTCAGCAGCATCATACTGGTAGTTCTTTGGGGTATCTGGTTGTCTAGTTGCAATTCAGCAACACAATAAAAGCATCATTTGCTTTGATTACTTTAAGCTTATTTGTGAAAACATAGTCAAAGCATGCACACTGAATCTGGCAACTTGGCAATGCCTTAGTAACTGAATCTGGTCCCACCTCATCGGAAGCCCAGATTTCACCATATCTTACATGCTGCTCTTATGTGAAGCCGAAGGCAGTGTTTTTGTCAAGCAAGTGGGAATGATGTGCCCTGAGACACACTGTAGAGAATGCACATCTGGCTTATGGTTTCAGAGGTAGATTGTGGCAATGTGGGTTTGAGGCTTGTTAAAAAAATGTGTGGAGGGCAAACAAAGCCTGCCATTTCAAGGTTTTTTTATTTCTTACAAATCGTAATAGTTTCCTGATTGTCATAAGACTGCATGATAAAGTGTGAAAAAATTGTAGCAGCTGTGGTGGCAACAAATGTCATTGCTGTGCATATGCTGAAATTTTTCTCATGAGACTCTTAAACATATGCAATGAGGCATTCAGTACAAACAGTTAATATCTAACAGCAATTTCTGTGTGTGTTTGTGTACTCTATCAGCAATGTCTGGAATAACTGCCAGCTTTTACAAATAAAAGATAGGTATGACAACATCCTGCTTAAATTGTTACATTATATTCAGAATGGAGGACTGCCTTTATGTTTATAGTCGTTTGGCATTTCTTAGAGAAGAAGAAATTAATACAAACAGGGAAGAGTGTCATAAGACGAGAGTCTTTCTTAAAAGGAGTCTTAAAAAAAAAAGAAAAAGAGAGAAAAATAGACAAGTATTCCAACTCAGCAATCTCAGCAATTAGAAAGCCTAAAATTCTCCTGCACCAGGTAAGTAAATCCTAGACCTAAAAATAATGTACTCAGACTGAACTCTCATCTTTCTGATTTAAATTTATAAAAATTCAAATGTAGTATAAATACTTAACATGTTGCTTTGGTACCAGTCTGTCCCCCATGCAAGTTACACACACATTTTGCTCATACTTGTAGTATCCTTTACAGATATACATATTTCAGATGAATGCAAAAAAAAAAAAAAAAAAAAAAAAAAAAAAACAGATGTTAAAGGAACAACATGACTATGGATGGCCATGATGCAGAAAACTATACTCAAGTGCTTAATTTACGGCTTGAATACTGCTTGGCCCTAATCTTGCAACCAGGTCCACGCATCTGTTTGGAGAGCCACCAAAATCAAGTGACTTTAAGAGTTATGTGCAAATTTGGCCATTTCTGGTTAGTTCAAAGTATCAGATTTTAGCATTCAGTGATAAAATCACAGTGAGTATCATGATTATCACCACACTTATTTAGTGAAAAGTACATTTCTTTTATAATCTAGCACTTCTGCCAGCCATTTGTGAATTGGTGACGGTAAAAAGAGGGAAAACTGAGTTGTCTATAAAAGGCCATTAATAAGGCCACAAAAATAATGGGTCAGATTCTCTGCTGCTGATTTTGGAGGTTAGACTGCATTTCATGTGCTGTACCTCCATCACTTACAAACAAACCTTCTGTTACACAGCTGCATTTCTGTCTTTTAAATCTGAAATGCCTTAAAAAACAAAACAGAATTCAAACAAAAAAAAAATCCTACTGAATTCTAATTCCTCTCTTACATTTAAATCCATGTACTTTTAAAAATACAAATACTGTTACACATTTTTAAGATAAAGTTGAATTGATATGACAATACATTTTTTAACATAATACTTCTAAAATGATTTTTTTAGATGAGTCATTGTTAAAAAAAAAGGTATTCATAAAAATATGGCATTTTTCACATACATTTCTGAGGGCATGGTGGGCCACTATAGAATAAATAATATTCTTTGTTGGCACTCAAGTCTTGAACGGAAATAAAACATAAGGAGGCCAAAAGAAATATCACAACTGAAGCCGATAGAGGTTTTATAATCATTGTGCTTATTTTATAGGCACATTATAGTTCTGAGAGGTTTCGGAAGAAAGCAGTGGGATGACAAAGAGAACTCCATCTATGAAAAATCAATTATTTTGATTGGATTTTAAAAAAGCCTTTCAATATGGTACCATTGTACATCACTTACAAGGTTTGAAATCCACTGGAGCAGAGCATTTCTCATTTATCAAGCCAAAAATATTCCTTACAGACTGGAAAACAGTGTTCTGGTGCATATGCAACTGCAGTTTTCATCTGGGAGAAAGAGGATATGATTCACTGCCATTTCCTTGGAATAATTCTATCCATAGTGAAAGAATCTTCCCCACATCTGCACTGATGTCTGCACATCCTCTATAACTCACATGAGTTCCCAAAGCAGGGCTGTACTTCTGCATACACATGCATAAGTGCTAATTTTGCTGTCAGCAACCCTTTCAGATAATTGATTTTTCTTAGACATATTTTTCATTGGCATATGCTAGCTAAGATAAAACTCATGTATGCCTTTGCAGGAACATGATAATGGTGTAAATAGTTTGCAGAGGAAAACATCACCTTCGCAACAGGGATTTAAGATTAAGGTTGAGCTGAGACCACATAAAAACACAGGAGTGGGCTAATGAAGGTCAAGCTCTGAAATACCCAGTCTGAAGAATAAGTATGAACTGAAATAACAAAATATGTCATAGACAATAATTCACTGTCAATAAAGGACAGTTTACCATTCAAGTTCTGCAATTCTCTGTTTCTGTCTCCTAGATACTAGTGTAATAAATCTTACGAGTATTAAAATATATTTATATGTGTTCTTTTTTTTTCCATAGGTATTGCATACACTTCAGGTTCACATTTTCAAGTTCACCATAATCAGGAGAAGTTGGTAGTTACTTATAGAATGGATTTTCACTTTGTTACAAGCCCTTCTAGAGATTTCAGGAAAATATGAGGATCTGCAAGACTCGTGACAAAACCACTGGAAATTGGGATATGAAGAAAACTTGCAGAACAAAGTCCAATCCCCTGTTATTGCAGGTGGCCATATCATAGAATCGGTTCAAAAATAGGATTAATCTCAATCTTAAAACTAATTAACTTTTTGTCCCCGCCGTGATTCCCAGTGGAAAACTCTAACTTCCAGAATCTCATGGCTCTTCCAGTTAAAGACTTCTTTGTTTCGTGTCTGAAGTTATCTACAGTCATCCTATCTAATCTCTCACCTCTTTTTTTTTTCTTCCCTGCTGCCACATTTATAGTCAGTACGAATATAACCTCTTTTTTCCCCCTGCTCTTATAATAATTACTGTCCCTAGTCACTCTAGTAGCTACACTCTGAATTTCTCCTAGTCTGAGTTTGCCTTTTCCTAAAAATGGGAGAGGGAACTGCACACTGGATTCCAGGAAGATTGTACCAGTGTCATATGTAATACCTGTTTCTACCAGATTTCTGTTTCTGCTAGTATGACACCTAGTGACATCCTAGGGTTTCCCATAGTTTGCACTCTCAGGGCTACATCACTTCAGTAGCTCAGTTAACTCAAAGTTGCTCAGCAGAATTAGAGACTTTTCTGCCTGGTGTATTTTCACTTTATCATAGATCAGACAATTTGTTCCATGCAATAGCTTTTTTTTTTGACACTACATTCCTGCATTTAATATTGAAAATATTAAAATATTAAATAACACTGTTTCTTATTTCTGAGAAAATCTGTCAAGGAACTCATGACTCTTCTTTCTAATTTACCTATCCCTGTTTGCTTCTTATCCAGGTTTTAACTGCTTTATAGTTGCTCTACTAATCCTACCTTTCATGATTCACTAATTACATTGTATTTAATGCTTTTCAGAAATTCAAATACAGGTTTGAAGCATGGAATAGTTGTAAAAGTGTTGCCTACAAAGATTTTTGTAGCATACTCACATAATATTTATCACGTTTTTCCCTTAATATTTTGTGTTTACTTAATTTTTTAATCTTTATTTGGTCCAGAACCTTACTTATATTAAGTTGAGAACCAATAGACCTGCTTACTTTCATGTTGTTCCTATTCATGTCTTTGAACTTCACATTTCATCTGCTCTAAAAAGTTAATTTTCTTCATTTTTCTAAGTTTTCTGCTCTGAAAGTATTTATTCTTCCATATATTTTTAGCCAATTGAATTAATGATTTCTCAGTTAGAGACTACAGAACTAGTATTCATATAAAATAAAATCTGTAAAAAATAAAATCTATGGAACTGATGGACTACTTAGTGAAGAAACTTATTGGTTGTTGAATTCAGGAATAACTAGGTTATTATTACTTTTTATAGTAGTAGTATGCAATCTGTGCCTAGGAAATTAAAATATTTCACTGACATATTGGGATGATGCTTTCCAATATTTATTATACTAATAAGATTACAATGATTAATGTATGTATTCAGATCTATCCTGAGAGAAATAACAACTTTCCACCTGCCAGGCTTCCACCAAATTATCTTGATGTTAAAGAGTTGTTAAATCTTGTATTTTATCTACTTGTCTTACTACTATGCAATCAACACCCCAATACTTTTCACTTTTCTTAATTTCTATCTTCCTTAAGAGCACATACCATATCTTTATTTTCCCTAAAAATATCCCTGCCACACAGCAAGACTGGGGCACATCTTACTTTTTTTCCACTTTTTAGAGTAATAATGACTACTTGGACCAATTACCAACACAATTCCATAAATATCTCCACACTGTTACCTACTTTTCACAGAAGGGAAAAAAAAAAAAAAAAAAAGCCCGGTGAGCACCAGGATTCACTAAGTGCCAACCATTACCTATTGGTTTGTGTCTTCTCCCACCCCCCTTTGCCTGCTGTGCATCTCCTGAGGGCTGGAAACCTAAGATAAGGTAATAAAACTGACCCAGTTTTCTGGAGGGAATGGGCAGAGTGCTTCAGCTCTCTTTTTTATTTATCCAACTACTGTCCTGGTAATTTTAGTACTTTTATCTATCTTACCCTCATTTTCTCTTCTTCACTACTAAACCAGCCATAGAGATTATGCAGCCGCTACTGAAATTCTCCTCTTGTTCCTTAAACTAAGGCTCTTCTCATCAACATCACAGACCTTAGCAGTAATGCCAAATCTTTAGACATCCATCATAAATTATCAAACTATCTTGTAAGAGAATATCGTGCCATTGGGATTTACCAGTAAGAATTAATTATATTACAAATTGTGTTAAATGACATTGGGAGCCCTAAACTTTGTATTTCTACATTGAAAAATAGCAACACCAAAAGATTCCTGTGTTAAAAAAAAATCCTCAAGTGAATAAGGAGAAAGAGCAAACTCTGAAATACATTAGAAATATATCTTCAGAAGAAAACACATTAGGAAGGACTCTTTCTCAAAGTTACTTTCTGAATGACCTCTGAAGCATGTTTTCTCCTCAAAGTACAGTTAAGTAAATGTCATCTAGAAAATGGAGCTATTACAAAAAGACATTACAGAAACACTGTGATGGATGCATATTAGGTGCTAATACTATACCCTATTTATAGCTCTAGGGGTGAGAAGATCTCCCATGCAGAGTAAATGTGCCTCCTCTTAGCTGAGTGCAGCAAGGACTTCTCATTTACCACAGGGATGTGTGAATGGCCTCTGCAAAGACACTCGCATTGCTTGCACCAGGTTTTTACTGACACCTTCCCTCTGGGGGTTCTTTAGAATCACTAATTTAGGTGGCAGAAAGGAATTGTGCTAGATATTTCTTGGAGAAGGACAAATAAGTTGTTTAAATCCTGTCTCATTTAAAGTTTCTTAAGCTTACAGGCCCCAGGACTTGTGCAAGGACTGCAGAGTCACACACTGTGCAGCTAATACAACCTTACTTTAATTCTCCAAAACTCAGGAATACTTACCAGCTCCTGAGGGAAGCTACTGTTTTGGAAGACATAGAGTGAGTGATAAATAGTCTTCATAATCATGTAAAACATGGAAAGCAAGTTAAAAAGAAAATCAGGAATTTCAAGTTGAAGCCTGTTTGGGTTATGTATTTTGAAGAAGAAATGTGTCTCCACAGTCCACACTGCTCCCAAAAGGTGCAACTGTAGTCAGGAATGATTGTAACTGTGAAGAGATTTGACCCTTACTAGGCTTGCAGCCTACTTCAGATCACTGTGGTATTTGAGGTTAGCATGAAGATCATGCAGCCTGTACCTCTTCAGAGACTTCTCCACATCCACATATATGTAGTAGCCTATTATCTACAACATTCTGATTGCAAATTGTTTCTCTATGTTTAAGCTCTTGCATGGCAGAAAAAAAAAAAAAGGTACATTATATGAAAAGTTCATAGAGACATTCATTTTAATCAGCACACTGCTTATCAAGTGTTTTTGCTTTATGGAAGGAAGACATTTCCATTGTCCCTTTCAATATTCATATATACTGCAAAGTTGCTAAGGCAATGATAACAGAATTTTCTGTATTGAGGTGGCACAAAATGTCATAAAAGCAGAGCTAGTTGGTATAAGATTGAAAATTCACTGACTTATCTATGAATATTATGCTTGATTATACAGAATGTGTTATATGTGGAAGCCATCTTAAGCTATTGGGAATAAAAAGAGGAAAAGAAGAAAGGGAAACATATCTATTGGTATTTTAATATTGCAATACTGCAATATTGCCATATTGCAATGGAAAAAAATAAAAACACAGGGCCTGATTGTTGTATGGATAGTTTTTGCTTTGCTTTCCTGCAAGATACACCTGAAATAATATATTTATTATAGACCAATCTTATTCACCTACTTGAGTAGAATTCTAACTAAATTGTCCTGGGTTGTGGAAAATGCACACTCTACTGGCCCTGAAAATCATGTTAAAAAGGAGAAATCTGGAACCTTTCTAAATTCACTTCTCTGAAAACATGTACACTTCCTTCTCAATGACTCAATTCATTTTCCAGAGTAGAGATGGAAAATAAATGACTTCACTTATAAAAATATGGTTTCTTTAAAAGAGTAGTAAAGTGTATGTTTTATACATGAGCATTTCTGAAAGAACACTAAAAAGAGGAATGCATTTTAAGAGTAAAATGAATATGTTTTAAATGAAGAATGACCTATTTGTGCAATAGAATGCAACAGGTATTATATTACCAATAAAGCATAACAACAATGGTCAGGAATATAGATTGATGGAGAAATGTTTGCTGTGTCACTCTAGGCAATGAATTTAGGTATGAATTGGTATTCTTAAACTGAAGCAGATAAGTTATATAATCTAAGGAGAAAAACAGGTATGTTCGGGGTATCTAAATTTGATTCTTGCAAGCATGACTGACTATTCTGTGCTTTCCTATTTCATCACAATTGCACAAGTCTTATGGGTAGTGTGTCTCCATTTTTATCCTCAGACCAATGCAAGTTAGGATAACTGAACTGTTTTTATTACCTGATGGCATAAATAAGAAAGCCAAATATAAATATTACAATCAAGAGCAGATTTGCTCTGTAACTGCAGGGTATAAAAGCACCCGTTCTTAACACAGTCCCTTTGTGCATGCTCCATGTATCTTGCACATACAATGCCAGGTGGCTGCAGCATTGCCTTTGCAGTCGGCTACCTTGGCACAGGGCAAGGGGTCTGAGCCCTTTGCAGCCTCCCTGCAGTGCAACAGTAAACCTGCCAAGCCAAGTACCGCAACCTACATGAGGATTTCCCTTTTCAGAGAAGAGCCCTGAGGCTTATGCAAGAGCAATTCCCTGTACTTAAGGACTTGTGGATAAGAGAGGAGGCCAAGAGGACGCAATCGAGACACAAGTAAGCTAACTCCTGCTGAAATAAATGGCCAAACTGACTTATGTCACTCTAGAGAGCTGTCACGTTTTAACAGTACCCTCCTCAATGGGTTATGCAGTTAAAGATACTGTCTAATGATGTGTGTTACCACATAATGATAATGGTCTTCATGGAGCTTCTCTTTAATGATGTGTGTTACTTTATAATGATAATGGTCTTCTTAGAGATAGACTATAGCTTTAATATCACAACCCCACTGAGGAGGCTGTACTCAAAACATTACAGCTCTCGTCCATGACCTCTGTTAGCAGCCCATTAGTCAGCGGGTAGTCATCAGAAGACAGAAAAAGCCTTCAAAAGGAAAAATAAAATTAAATTCAGGGGGTGTAAGCCCTCCAAGATGATGGAGAAAACATTATACAGAAGGAAGATACACATACACATAGAAAACAAAAGAAAGAAAAAAAAACAAGAGAAAGAGAAGGGGAGAGAGAGAGAAATGTATATTGTAAAACCTGCTTTTCCTCCACTATACTTGCTTATTCTTCCTTGCTAATTATATGAGGAATCTATCCCTCTCTCCTCTCCTCTCCTCTCCTCTCCTCTCCTCTCCTCTCCTCTCCTCTCCTCTCCTCTCCTCTCCCCTCCCCTCCCCTCCCCTCCCCTCCC
>JAVCKT010006096.1:0-12394 GCA_032273925.1 Rhynchotus rufescens | reverse complement strand
TATATGTATATATGCATGTGTGTGTGTATATATATATATTTATGTGTGTATTATCTGAATAGGTAAGAAACATCTAATATATGACATAACACTCTTCTGAACCAAGGGAGAAATATACTGGTAGTTTCTGTTAATGTTAATTTTTTTCCAAACATATTTTTAATCTTTTGACCTCTATTCCATATATATATATATAGGTTCTATATACATATATAAGATCTATGATCTACAGAGTACAGTCAGAATCCATGATTGTGGGTGGAAGCTAGTGATTGTAGTTTTGTATCATTCTGTATCTAAAAGCTCACATATTCTTAAAAAATATTATATGCTACACTCCTATTTTTGTAACATCCTCATTTTTTTAAAAAAGGGAAAGGATGAGAAGATAACTCAGACTTGACTGAAACACAGCTATATCTCTCCTACCTGTAGCGCTGTGCAGCTGGATCTTGTTGCAGACACAGGAGAATATTTCAAAGCCATCGTGTGTGCTCACTATTACTGCTGCCATCTACTAGAAGTTTTGGAGAACATCCAAAAAGTCTTGAGCTCTCTGATTATTTTCCACTGAATTTCATGAAAAATTCTCCATCGTCTGCTTATTGGAGAAACTGTGGGAAGACACTGGAGAACTCTTATAATCTGAGTGATTTACTCTGTCCCTTAACAGAAAATAAAAGGTCTGCTAGCTTGCATGAAAATGATATCAAGACTATTAACTCCATATATATGACCAGGCAAGTTAGTCTTATATTAAAACATAACTAAAGCTTGATTCAGGAAGAATAAATCTGAGGCAAATTTATAGCAAGAAGAGCTATATCTATATATCTAGCTATATCCATATATAAATGTAAAAATTTGTAGCAATGAGTTTTACTGAAGTTACACACAAACATTTTACTCAAATATATCAGATATTTGGGGAGAATTTCTTCAAGTTATTTGATTCACACCTTGCTGTAGGCTATGCTTTATCAGTAAGAAACTGGAACTAGCATACACTGGTCTTTTAGTTGTTCATTTGCATTTAGCTCTGAACTGATAGGACCTGAACCACAGGCCCTGAACCACAGACTTACAGCTGAATACAGCTCTGCTTTTGTAGAAGTACACAGAACTTGCCTGTAAATTGCTTTTGCTAACCTGCATATAGGCTCATAAAACTGTAACTTTTGTAGGCTCTCAGGCAAGAGTTTTTGATCTTGAAGGGAATTTTCCCATCCAAAAATGGGACTCTGGCGAGGTCCCAGTCCCAGTTGAAAAGGAAAGTAGGACATACCAGATATTACTGCTAACAAAAAAAATGCAAGTTTTGCTGGTTTGGTTTTATAAAAGCTGGACTCTCTTACAGTGACTTTGGACACCTCACTTATGGGTGGACGCACCATGTAAGACCTCTCAATTGCCAGGAAGATTCTCCAAATTTTTGCTTCAACAGTGGCTTCCCAGTGACTGTGGATCTGGATGAGGGTAACGTATTTAGGCAACTGGTACGGCATCTTTTTCTTAATCACTAATTTCTTGTATAATAATGGTTAAGTGCATTGCCTTGTTTATTTTGTCCGTATTTAAAACTTGGTGCCTAGTAAGCTTATTGTTTCATTAGATTTATCATTTCATTTCTGTATTATTTGACATTAATAGTAAACACGACTGTTCTGTCTCTTGGTGTTTAGTTCCCTGTCAATTGGCAAAACAAGCTCACACTCTAAATGGATACAAAATAAATGTTAAATTCTGCATTAAATGTATTTTAATTTCAGGAAGATAATTTGAGAACCAGATGTTCTTTAACTATGTATGAGGATTAAAACTGTAACTGTATCTTGTACATTTTGTCTGGGGAAGGTCAAATCAGAGAGGGAGTAATTTTTTCTGAGTTGTTTTCCTGTGACTGATTCTTTGTCTTTGATTTTAAGCGCAAAGAAAAAGAGAGAGGGGGAGTAATCATGCCTCTGCCATAGACTTTTGCTATTGATTTAGCCAGGATCAAGATGTCTGTTTTTAATATTTATATTGTTTAACTCTTTTAATTTTAGAGCATGGCTCTTGGTTGTTCCACTTACATCTGTACACCTGTTTCCATAGGAACTAGGACAAATGTTGCTCATTGTATATTCTAACATAAAAAAAATAATAAGAAGAAAAATATGTAGAGGTAATTTAAAGAGTAAAATATTCCCACTGTATTTGTCAAATCATTAAATACTTCAGAATTCATTGTGTCAATTGAGTGTAGGAGGGAGATTGGGTTTCCTGTTAATTCACACGTTAAGGCTAACGATAAGTAGGAGGGCACCAAAGGGATTGTAAGACATACAGTGTCATTAGACTAACAGGTTTACCCTTTACATTTCTGGCATTTGTGATAGCACTCCAACCTCTCCTCAGGTTCAGAGCATGTGTCTGCAAGGCAATGACAACTGGTGCTAACAGGGAACCCTGATGCTCCATGGATGTTATTAACCCCTGAAACTGGTGCAGCGCCTTGCTTCAAGGAGCAGGAGAAGGAGGAGGAAGAGGAGGAACTCTCTGTCATCTACCAGATGAGCTGTATTACTCTCCGGGCTCACAGGCCTCACAGACCACCTCTGAGGTTGGTTGCATTAGAGTCTCCATCTCTGTAAGAGTTCTCCTCTCCAGAAAACTGTTCAGTTTAATAGACATATAGACTACATCTCAGCTATGGATCCCTTTCAATTCTATGCCTAACAATACTCTGTTCAAAACTAGTTTATCACAATTCTGGGGTTCAGGGTTGCTGCTCCAGATCAACAGAAACATGTAGGTATCTTTTCCATCCCTCCAGAGTTGTTGATAGTCACTGCTGTTTTACAGAGATGCCAAAGCCAGGAGAATACTGCAAACCTGGCAGCTATAGTGTTATTTCCATGCCAGGTACTACGAATTATTATCATTTTAAGTCCATGTCAAGCATATTCAAACACTACTCATTAACAATGCAGTATGTTTCAGCGTCCACAGTCACTGCAGCCTCACAGAGAGTGACTATCTGCGCTGCTGGCTACTGCTTGGAAAATTTCAGAAGTCTTGATTTTCAGCTAGATCTTTTGAGCATGCTTGATTCTGCTAATGCCCTACACAAGTTTAGAGCTGTATCTTCTTCCTAGGTCTTTTTTTTTTTTTTCTGTATTAATTATTTTATGTCAAAAATTCTGATCTAAAAAGATTGATCTAAAGTTTAAGTTGATCTAAAAAGATTAAATAGCAAGATCCCCAAAACTGCTTACTTAAACACATATATTTATTATATATATAAAAGTATAATCATAGATACACACATGTATAGTCTGTTGCTAATATCTGCTGTGCTAATATCTGCTGTTGCTAATTCTCATTCCTTCCTTATGTAAAAGTATAACCTATTGCTGGACATAATGTGTAACTGCAAATAGTAAAGAAAATTAAATGTGAAGAAAAATTCTTTCTCTCTCCTTTGACTGCTGACAACAGATGCTCTGTGGTGTCTATAAATTTAATGCTGTACATCAGATAAAATAATATAGCAGTATTTCAAAGTGGGAAATAGTATATTTTAATGATTTGTCTAATAATAGCAGGTGGTTGTCTCTATAGATATCTAAAAGTATAGAGGAATGCTTCCTGTTTTACAAACAAGATTCATCTTCCCCTCTGCTATGAAAATCCCTAAGCTCTGAATACAACTAGCATAGGGGAGAGACAAAAATTTTCCATTTCTTGTTTATTAATTATGCCTTTGTAATGGCTTTTGCTGGACAAAGCTTTCACTTTCTGACAAATGAAAGCTCTTTCCCTTGTTCTTGCTCATGCACAAAAGAGGTTTAATCTTCCTTGGGATGACCATTCGGTGTTTCAATTTTTTCTTTATAATAAATTCTGAAATCATAACTGTTCTCTTGTTTCCTTTCCTCTGTTTTCAATTCTTTCTCCATGTATACTTTATATGTAAGTCAGCTTCCACTTAACGAACTCCCATATAGTACAAAACTATCACTTTTGACATGTGCCAATGTCATATTTGTAATCTAGTATTCAATAGCTCTGCTGTTATCAATTGTTTCTCAAAATAGGTCAGAAAAATATTTATAAAATGTAATAAAGTATTAATAATGTATTACAATATATTTTGCCTAGTCTCCAGACTCCACTTTATTAAAACCATTCAGTAACACTGACAAGGTGGTAACAAGCTTCTGAGTTCATTTTTAGAAGAAAATGATTCACAAACAGGATAGTGACAGGCTTTTATGATTACAGATCTCACATGTTCTGTTCCTTCAAAAGGGCTTATATAGATTGATAGAGCTACAAAGAAAGAAATGAAAAAAATGAAAGGAAGAGATATAAATAGATTTTTTCATTAGGATGAATGATGGAAGGTATTAACCCAACTACAGCAGTGCACCTTTTACATGTCGTCTTCTTTATTCCTTTTGACCTGCTATCATCTTCCTTCTAAGTAAAAGTTAACTATAGTCTGAAATGTAAGTAAGGTGAGCAATGGCTGGAAATAAATGTTTCCTCAAGCATTATTACTGTACAGAAAAGTGTCCATCAGATGAAATGTCAGCCTCAAAATCCATTTAAGCTCTGCTCAGAGGCTAAGCAGGCAATTATTATTAATTTTTAAGTCTGCCTGACAGGTTTCAGACCAAGAACTGGGGTTAACTTGATATAGTGAATACTGCAGAATATATTTAATTAGAGGACAGTGACTCTCAGATGGCTGAGGATTTATTCTGTGCAAACCACTGCAACATTACTATAGAATAGTAGTATTTACCTGTGGCAGCATCTGCATCATATTAAAATGTATACAACTGATCTTTCATTGCACATTCTCCAATTTTTATCCTAATATAATCACTGTCTACTTTTAACCTTGCAGTTCTGAAGCACTACTGTATTTATCTCTCAAATAAATTGCTTATCTCTTAAATAAAGTTTACTTCATTATACTGTAAGTTAACGAGTTTTTTTTTTCAGAATAACTCCTGCTCTTCTCAGCTAATTACTAAACCAAATCGTCTATCCACCTTGTCTTACATGAATGTTTCTTCATTTAAACCATATCTGTGGAATTAATATAAAAGACAGAACATTGTAACATACACCAGGATACTAATGAATAAATAGGGATTAAGACACAAATTAGCACAAAGGGTTATGTATGTTGACTGACTTTAGAAGCTTGTATTAAAAAAAAATGTACAAAATGGGAAATTATTTAACTCTCCTGGTTGTAAAAGCTGTTAGATGCATCCATTCGGCTTCTTTGCTCCCCTTCCAGCATCTGCTCGCCTTTGACATATGATCCTCTGGTTACTGAAAAAATCAGTTCCCATGGGTAACTGGAAGGTGATGCTAATGGAGTCCAATCATAATGAAGACCATTCAGAGAGCATTAGACTGTATTTTTCAAGATGAGTAAAATGATTTTCAGAAAAAAAAAGGTAACAAAATACTGTACTCAGGTTTGACATTAGTAGTGAAGACAAGCAGAAATTAAATGTAATTGTAAATATAATTCTGCTACAGAGAAGGAGTGCTGAGTTGATTATGGATAGTGCATCACCCTAACATCTAATGTATCTAATTGTTTAGAAAATATGTCAACAGTTCTCCATTCACTGTGAGTTAAATATCCATTGGTATCATAAGGTATGAAGCTCTCAAAGCTGGTTAAGATCGGCAAGCAGTCAGAGGAAAGTGAAGAGGGCCCTGGATGTCAAAGACAGACCTTGCCTTGACACTTCTGAAGTGCACACCTAAGTGAGCAAGGCCATTAATTTAACAATAACCTTCTTGTGAGAGCTTGAGCATCTATTGCATGTGCTCTCTGCCAGATGACTGTATTTTCCAAGAATGTATTATACACTTTTGTGGGATTTTTCTATTTCTTTCACACAGCCCTAGAACACTGATGTATTAAGCACAGCAGTAAGGACTAAACAAAATCAAAAGGAATATAGACATACTTATATAAAAAGTAAATGGTCTGACATATAGACATGTACATGTCTATAGCTGTGTCTACATGTGTAAATGCATGTCCATGAAGTATTATTCTGCTAACTAAACATAGTGAAATCTCTGTCTTCCTAATGAATCTTTCAGTCTTCCTAATCACCTGATGACGCCCTAGCACTCCATGAACTTTGTTAGCAATTGTGTCATTAATTAAGTTTCCAGATACCAGCGTGAAACCCTGACTCACCAGAGGCAGATGAAAAGGGCATTTGTCTCTTGATTTTACTAACAAAAGACCCTGTTATACATTTCCAACTAGACTGCCGCTGTGCTCCCATCCTGTCCTTTACTGTCACCTTGTGCCACCAGTTCCTCACTAATCAGCGATTCCTAGCTATCTAAGGAAGTCATGTTTAGCTTTTTCCTCTGCCTTAAGACCTGCATTTCAGGTTGCTTTGCCAACTATTCCTCTTTTTTAATGTATTATTTCACCAGTTTTCACCCAGGATTCTTGAACTGTTTCTTACTACACCATGTACACAGAATACTTAGGATCCTTTCCCACTCAGTATATATTGAGCTGAACATAGTATAGCATGCAATACTATAAAATACTATGCAACAATGCAACTGCAAAAATGCAATACTATATTGCATAGTATACAATACTATGCAAAAAAATATTTTGTTTAAGGTTCTTCATACTGCTTTCAGTCAAAAAGTCTGTTTTTCCATCAGAGGCATGAATTGAATTATACTTTCAATAAGATTTTCAAGATATTGCCAAATGCTTTTCTCAGATCAGAAGTAACTTAATTTCCTTTTTTTTCACTTCACCTACTAGTGCTAATTCTACAAAGAAACAAACAACTATGTTAAGTTTTATGAGTAAGTACTTATAAATACATATTTTATTGTATATTATTTATCCTATAGCTGTAAAAATAATTTTATTCTTGCTGTTTGTTCCATTTTTTCCCCTAGAGATAAGTATACTGCATAACTACATATATATGAGAGGGAGTAATTGACATCATCATCCATTCTCTCTTCTTTTAACATTTTCTCCTCTTTGCTCAGCCAGTATTATTCTAATGATCCTGGCTATCTGCTTACAGACAGTAAGGACAGCCTATGTCTATGGGACTTCGTCAGGCAGTCATCATCCTCCCTTTGCATACAGCAACCTTGCTAAACATTCACAGTATTCTGGTTTTTGAAATGCTCATTTAAAGACTTTCAATAAATACTTTTAAAATGGTGTTCACACTTTCAATTTTTTTCCAAAATGGCTGGAGATATATTTGGGTTATACCTATATCTATCTATCTGTATCTCTATATATTTGAATTTACTTCATAAAAGAAGTTTAAGAGGGTCAGCAGCTCACATACACAATCCAGTTAATTATAAGCATTGACATGACTGTCAATGAGAATGGTGCTGAACACTGTAGATGGCCAGACCTGCCATCTGCATTAACTTTCCACTAAAATGATGATTAAAAAGAAAAGACTATCTTCACAAACTTTCATTCAAATTTAAATGTACATACATAAATATTTATATGTATGCACTATGCTTTTGAGCAGTGTTACTCTAAGGCATGTAAGTAGTTTACAGACCTATATCAATGGATTTAATAAGCATGACCCTGACATCTGTAGTACCCAAACAAGCATGTGTTTGGAAAAGAATTGTGTGCATGAATCCCACATCCTCCAATTTTTTCAGATTTTGTTCTTCATCTTGGTAGCTAATGCAAGACTAAGTCTCACCCCAGATCATGTGGCTCCAGAGATGGATAGATGTGTATCAGTACTTACAGCTGTCCTCTTCCTCCATGAAAATACTGATCACGTAGCAGGCATACACAAACCCAATGAGCTGCATGAAAGAAGAGGAAAAGCAATCATTAGGACACTATGAAAACATATCAAACTTTTTGTACATACAATACTATATAAATACAGGTGTCACTACTATATTTAGAAAAAAAAAAAGATTCTATTTCCTGAATTTCTATACAAATTTCAGTGCATGTGATCACAAAAAGCTAAACTAAGCAGATTCTCTGTTCATGCTGCATTATATTCTAAAATCTTTTCCGCTTTTCCAGACTGACTGAGACCATACATAGTATTTTGAATAATACTATTTAAAGATATTGGGATCTAGATGTTCAGCTATTACTCACATCCCTTTGTTTGTTTGACAGCTCACATGATTTTGTCCAAATTAACTCTAGCCTCCTAAGCACTTAATTTGCATGTTAAAAATGAAAACCTTTACTAAGGAATTAAGCCATATTCAAGTTACTGCAGAATTCACAGGAGTGGCCATTTGTGTTATCTAAAGAGTTTCTGTGAAAAACTGCATGGCAAAAGTTTAATATATTGTGTGAAATATCACGATGCTGCTAAAATGTAAAACATGTAAAACAGGAAAAATCTTCTCAGTAAGGCCTGTCAGTAAACCACATTGGCTATGAAAGAAATGAACAGCCTCATTTTCCCAAAGGACAAAACCAAAAAAGTCATACCAGTGTTTTAACAGTAGCTCCAGGAAAAAGTTCCTTCACAACCAGTTTTTGTGTGGCTTGTGCTATAGAGAGGAAGGGATTAAGATTCTCTGGAAAGAGGAATAGGAATTTTGCTTATTCCTTTTTCATATAGATAAAATGTTTCTTTCTGACTGTCACCAAGAAGGAAAAAATTCCACGAGGCAAGGAAAACCTATTAAACTGCACTTCCAAGACACAGTCATGCTTGAGAAAATACTGTTTGTGCAGCTGTGCTCAGTCCATGCTATCTGAAAGCCTTGAAAAGATTGCTCATGAAAGATTTCTAAAATAACCCAGAGATTAGTATTTTTTTTTAATCCTTTTGGTGAGGTCCATTCAAAAAATCTAATTAAAATAGTTCTTTTAAGAGTGTCATGGATCAGCCATCTGAGAAAGAGGTGATTTAATAGTATCTAGACAACTGTAAGCTCCTTTGGGGGTGCTGAGATCATTCCAGCCTTTCTTGTTGGACTTCACCAGGAGCTTTGCAGGCACTTCCAAGAGCCTTTCTACAGACAAAAACCTTGTCTACACCAGGAAATTCAGTGGAGTTAAGATGAATTAACTAAAGCTGTAAAAATCAATGCACGTAAGATAAAGTATATTAAATCCCTGTGTGTGCTTTCCTATTCAAAAATAAAGTGGCCTTAGTTCATGGTAGCTTAATCCTCCTCCAAGGGATTAATCTTCCCCAGGGAGAATGAAGTTGCAGTACACTAAAGCCAAGTTCCTTGTAAACAAGAGCTGTCATGCTGCGGTGGCACCATCCTGCCATGGAGTCCTCTCGGGATACCCTGCTCACTGGTGCTTTCCAAAAGAGTGTGTGTGAGTTTAATCTAATTTTAATCTGCTGAGCTGAGCTGGCTGCAGCATTGACAGTTTCACTATGTAACTTCACTGTATGGCTACTCTGAGCTAGCTAAGTGCCAACCAGCTCCCAAACAGTCATAGAATAACTCCAGCTAGGACAGAGTCGTGCCTGGGTTCATAACTCCTGCTAAGCAGAGCTTGCTGGCACATGCACAGGGTCGTGGCAATGGCAGCTATGGGGTACACATGAGATATGCCATGCTATGTCACATGATGAATAAAGTTTACAACCGAGATGTTAGTTGAAGATTTATAAGCACAGCAAAATACTTTTTTGGGTCAGAGTTTTGTGGATTTGATACTGGCTTTCATGGGAACACACACAGAGTATAACTTTGGTTATATGGTTTCCATTCATTGAGGAGCTGTGTAATGCTCACAGTTAGTGAGGGTGTTGTTTGATTCCACCAGGCCATAGCCTCCCAGGATAGAAAGAGATTTCCACTCTAATATGTAATAATCTACTTGGCACGATGAAGGAGGCAACTGGAAAAAATTAAAAGAGAAAAACTTCTCTCCAAGAAAGTACGGAGCTCATAACTGTGTTTTTTTAGCAGCCATAATAGCTTACACTTTGCTCTTGCCGTAGATCTTCACCCTAAAGTAAATCTTTTCCCACTCATTTTAGTGTTTGACGCATACTTTGTTGCAGTATCTTTACCTAATCTCTTTCTTCTTTCTTCAAAATCAGTCGCCGCTCTCTGCTTCCCAGTATTTCTTTATAATTCTCAGCATTAGCAGGTAAACATTCCTCAGTCAATCAGGTTGAAATCACAGCTACATGTCATGTTTATGGCATATCTTTATTTAAAACATACCATTTCTCCCCTGGCTGATTATTTATTAAAGACTGCAGAAATAAAAACATATATTCGCTCAGTCTCAATTATGCAGTCTTTGGCAGGCAAAAGGGAAGATCAGATATCTAATCATGCTGGAAAGCTTCATAACTCCCCATCCCCCATGAATATCCTTCTGTGATTAAATGAGAGAATGCATATTTTTAAAATAATAAAGCAACAAAGAGAAAAAGAATCCTTGAACATCTATTGTCGGGTGTAATGGACAGTAATGTTTAGCTTGTAACTAACACACTAGCAATTACAGTTGGGCAACTGATAACTACAGCACAATTAAGATGAAGTGATAAAGTGGGAATACACCCTGCTGCAGACTGGACTTGTCTCCAGATCTTTAAACAGAGTTACATCCACCACAGTGTGAATAATTTTATAAATGAATTAATTAAAATTTCTTCCTTTGCTTTATTGATGGACACACTAATAAAATATTTATTCCAACAAATTACTTTTGCTATCTTGATTAACCCAGCTGCTGTTTAATTAATAACGTTATGCTCTTGTGAACCCATCCAGCCATCATGTTAATTGCCAATTTGTAGTGAGCTGGCTGGTGTGTGCTGCCTGGTTTCTCAATATTGGAAATGTTGGCTATTGGCCTGGCACCAAGTGATAGACTTAAACCTGTTGTTCCCTGATAACTAACGAAAACATGAGCTAAATGACATAGAAGATATTTATTTTTCTCATCCTTGTTTTCAATAAGCATTCAGAGCGACAACCGAACTGCTTGAAAGGGATGTCTGGAACATTTAAGTTCTCTAGTATCTAAAGGAGCAAGTGAGAATCTTCAGCTCGGTTCGAGAAGAATCCACATGCTAAAGTGGACGTATCTTGGCAATGCTCAGCTTCAACACATAAAAGCCTTCTGGAATCCGCCCCCTGCCCATGGGGTTGCCTTTCTCATCTGCAGAGCTCATTCTAGCCAACTTTCTCAGAAGACACCTTCAGAAGAAACTGAGCTGGGAAGATGCTGGTGTCCCTGATTTTGTCCAGCTCTACAGTGGCACAGTACATCCTGCTCTAGATAAACAGTATCTATCCACCTCTGGGGTGAATAAATAACATATAAAATAATCAAATATTTTCCACAACAAGAACTATGTTCCCGTCTGATTAATCTTTCAAGCTGAGTCAAAGTAAAACAGGCCTAGCCAAGAAAATGGGATAAACTTCAGACACATCAGACACTGGCCACGGCTGGATACAAGACACTGATCAGTCCAAGAGAACCACCAATGTTTTGGTGCCAAAAATCTTGTTTTTTACATGACCAACTGATAAACATTGCTCACATTCCCCAAATCATACTGATTAGCATGCTCAGGGTTTGAGAAACTATCACCACCTTATGATGCGGATTGTGCAAGAGATTTCTTATTAGTGAAATATAGGTACATTTTATATGAGGTTATTATCAAGACTTACTGCATAATCTATTTTCTGCTGATAGCCTTAGGTAGAGGTGAAATTTTAGGCTCTGCTATTAGATTCCTTTGTAGACAGAATAGTCTCTAGAGGACTTATATGCTTTAGTCTAAGTAAAATCTCCAGGCTTAAGATACGGACTTCTGCATGAAATATAAATGCCTAGTTTAATAGAAGTGAAATTAGATTATATAATTGACCATCATTAAATGGTTAGAAACTATGAAAACTTGTAAGAAATTACAAAAACTAATCATCCGAGCAAATATATGCACTGCCGTATGATTGCTTTATAAATGAATATCACTATAATCTATCCTATTAAAAGAGAAGCAATCTGAGTTGGCTATATATATATACTTGCAAATTAATGTATTTTATTTGTTACCAGATAACACAGTTCAATCTTTTCTTAGGAAAATGAGGAAAAATATTAAATAAATTTAAACTGATTATTTAAATCAAGGTTCTTGTCTGCAGATTGATTTTTTTATTTGAATTGATGATTTAAATAATTTTGATTTAATTCAGTCTACTTGACTTTATCACCATCAACTCTTATAATATATATGATTGTTCTCCTATTTGTTTTATGCATCATAAAACATTCAGCTGGTTAAAGGAGATATATCAGTGCGTATGGGGTATATAAAATTAAACAAAACTGTGTCCTAAGATGTTGGATTAATCTTCG
>JAVCKT010006094.1:13509-26418 GCA_032273925.1 Rhynchotus rufescens | reverse complement strand
TAAGGCTGTGATGTGTTTTTGGGATTTTTTTAGTTTTTTTTTTTTTTTTTTGTTTTTCAAAATCTAAAATTGAGAATAATAAACCAGTAAAATAAACTTCCCCCCCCCCCCCATTTTCCCTAATTCTACATGCAAAAATTAAATGGAAATAAAAGAGTATGGGCAAATCCAAATTTGTCCTTTTGTCCCCTCAAGGTATGTGAAAATGCCAAAAATCCTTGAAAAGACCCGAGTGTCTTTCTTGGGGTCCAGACTCAGGAAAAGATTGAAGTCTATGCATAATTATATTTACATGCTTAGATTCTCTGCTAAACTAAGCTTAAATATATCTTCCTTACAAGCCTTGTCATTGGGGTGCATTTTCACCGTAACTTTGATAAAAGAAAGGCCTAAGAGAAGATACAGAAAGCAGAAGACCGTGGATCTGTTTCAATTTTAATAATTACCTGCACTTAGAAATTATAATTACATCGTTATTACATCCTTTTCACAAAAAAACACTGGCTGACATATTTTTATGAAGTAATTTTTACTTTTTGTAGTCTTGTTGCTCGCATAGCTGCCAAATGCACATTTGTTACCAGTCAAGAATTATCTGAAAGGTAAATTTAATATTAATGGAACTGATTTGCTTTCTTTTTTTAAAAACATCTTTGGTTATTTCATTGCTTACCATAATTTAAGACTTGGCTGCATGACGAGTGTTGCACTTTGGCAATTGCTAAAATGGTCTGTGTGTGGTCAAGACAGCTGTGTCTGTTGTTACTGAACATAATGCTGACTTAAGTAACCAGTATCCGCTTCAAGTAGGATTTCAAACCTTTTTGCTTTCTTTCACTAATACCAGGTTACACAGACAGAGAAAAGGGGGGCTAGTACTGACCTGTCTTGCTTGTTCTTCTGCAAGCCGTGCACCAGGCAGATAGAGCAGGAACTGATTACGATCTCTGCTCTCAAATCTTCACTGATGAACAACGGCTGAGCAATTTCAGGATGTTGTGTTTTGGGGTTCATCTCCCCATCTAACAAAACGCTAATCCTCAAATGACTTCAATTTCCACTTCCAAAATGTTCTTAAGAAATCCTGTGTTGTCTGGTGGAACGCTTTGGTCTTTCAGCTGCACAGAGGTGGTCTGATCTCTATCTTACTGGGAACTGGGAAATAATGTCACCCAAGTCAACATGTAAGTGGTATATATAGTATATAAACTTGGCATGAGAGGAAAATTGCCCCAAGATTACGCCACTCAAGGAAGTACTTCTAAAACTAAGGAGAGAGATGGGGATCAAACAGATATAGAGGGCTTTAGGGCAACTGTACCAGCTGAGGATTTCGTGCCTCAACAGCGCAGGCAGTGCCTCTTGTCTTTGCAGTAGCAATTTCGGCCACTTTTCCAAGCAGCAGCCCCTCTTCACATCTTAGGAAAATTCCCAAATCAGCGTAGCTTACTGAGGATGGGCTGCCAAGCTATCCTCAGTAGATTTTGCCCACCTCTGAGGCTATCAGACAGCCCATGCCTTCCCGGTGGAGTGTGTGCCAAGGGCAGCCTTCACCCCCGCACCACCTTCTTCCAAAATGACCTCCCCATCAAAGGAACAAGTCAGTCTGTACTTCATAGGTTATGTAATTTATATGTAAATGACATGGAGAATATGCACAAATGAACTGCAGATACATTGCCTCAGTGGATTCCATCATCCCAAATCTGGTTTTTATCAGAAGCATGCACACATGGAGTTTCTGCAGACTAAAGAAACCAAGATGTGATTTCTTTTAAAGAATGTACCTACTGATACAATGCTGAGAGAAAACAGGAAAGCACTAAGTATTTGAGTCTTAAAATAACACTGCTTTTTCTAGTCATGAAAGATTTTGAGCTATACCTCCTATTGCACTCACAAACATTTAGCTATTATTCAGGGAATATGACTGTTGAGATTTATTCCAACACATTCCAGAACACCCTTGTAAGATGAGATTTAACATCAAGTGAACAACATGTCCTACATAAACCATTTTTTTTTTTAAGCAAATAGTGAAAAAAATAAAGTCTTGTTTTAAATTAACCTTTCAAGGTCATGTTGGGATGAAGCCACTTAAATATATATCAAAGACGTAAAGAAATGTGAAGCTTACTGCAAAGGGTTCCTACAGGTAAGAATGTGCTCTTATTTTACACGTGGTGGATTTATATACAAGAAAAATTTTTCAAATATGACCCTGAAATTACTATCCATAGCTTTCTAACATTTGTGTTACAGATGAAGCCATGAGAATGTATGTGTGAATAGTGTAATAAGTTTTTTCTCTAAACAAATAATGCAAATAATTTCTTTGTTATAAGAGACATAAATCAGTTTATTTCAGTGGGGTTCACTGGACCTACCGCAATTTTCACTAGCTGAAAATCTGGCCCTCATTCTTTAATCCACAGATATACTTTGTCACTACAGTTTATGTAAACACGAGATCAGCTAGTACTTGCAGACCCAAATGAACTTCTTGATAGTTCAAACTCAGACTTGAGTTTAAATTTGAATTTTGCACTCATCATTTGTCTTACAACTGACCACAAGCAGACATGGAGCATTGCTACATTTTGTGATATAGTTTTGTCTGAGGATTTTTAAATTTAAGTGCCCTGTTCTTTCCCAGACACAAAAATTTAAATGACCCATTAAAAGTTAGCATAGCTGTGTCTACTTGTCTTAATAAGCATTGAAAGAGCATTCTGTAATAGCCCAAACAAATCCAGTATCCAACAGATTCTCATTGTTTGAGTCAATCCACACTATAAACTATGCATAATGTCTTTTTTTATAACAAATGGGGCTATTTCCAGGCTATGGGAATGTAGAAAAGAATAAGAAATAGGTGAATTTCTATTTCTTTCCATAATTTAAAATGCACACATGAAATTGGACAGGATATAAGTCTTCTTCTAATGTGTAAGAAAGAACCAGCTGATGAGAAATCTGAAATAAAACAGTTATTCACAAATGTGGTTTCAAACACTGGTATTTTATATACAATGTCAGTATTATTAATTTTGTCTTGCATTTCCCCAAATAATTCAAACGACTTTGTAGTCAAAACAGTCAGAAACATAAACTTGGTTCATTACTGCAGAGCTACATAGGAATGAAATGCAAAGGGTATTTCATAGTGGATAGCCTTGCTGAATATGTTAGAGGAAGTGAAAAATGCCTAATCCACTTTTGGGGGGAATTTCAGTTGGCAAAATAGTCGTATTGGAATTTGACCACATGTCACCAACACCTCTATGAAATGCTCTAAAATGTAATTTCTCAGGAATTAAACAGTTGACTACTGTATTGAGAGGCAAGAGCAATGTAAAATAATAAATAATATATAAAAAAAGAGGTGCAGACTGAGAGTAATAATGATCATATTACCGTATGCTTTCAAAGCACTTTCTATCTGAGGATTTCAAATGAATTTTTACACATGTAGTGCTTATAATAGAGGAAAATATTATGCCAGCATTACTGAGGAGTAAACTGAGGCATAGTGGCTTTACACCATTTGCTTTAGGCAACACAGATGGTTAATGGGAATGCAGGGAGTAAAATTAGTAATTCTGAAGTATACAGTGCTATTTTAATCACAGGACCTTGTTCTCTCTGAGGTAAATCTTATTCTGTTAGGACCAGATCTGGAAAGACTTATATGAGAAGTTGCAGACAGAATCCTATAAGGATTTTTGAATCCTGGAAACCCTGGGGAAGTTGAGTGCTTAAATCAGTCTGAACACCTGAGCCTAAGTCTTATAAAGCAGAACAGAGTTTAAGAAACCCAGGATTTATCTCAAAACCAGTATAATACTTAAATACTTGCTATTTTAAGCATACAACATTCAGTAGATTCATTTGATATTAAAGAAAACTTATTATGTACTGAAAATTAGGAACTTTGCTGAATCGCAGCAAATTGTACAATATTTTATTTCTGGGTTGCTTTTCAGCCCTATTTACATGGTCTCTGTTTCCTTAGCATATCATCCTCTTAAGTGATCTATATGTTCTTTGAGTGTCTAGATATTGAACAATGAGGTCTGCAGATCCCTTCAGAAGTCTTCCTCATCATGGAATAATAGATGAGTTGTCATTAAGCAGTGGTGTGGAAAGACTGCAGTCAGACTTGGCAGTTCTTACTCTAAAAATCAAGCCTTAAAGTTTTCCTCAGACTTGAGGCTTTATAGTATAAATACAAAAGCAAAGATTAAATTTTATAGGTAGTTTACCAGACTAAACACAGTTGTGAAAACTGTTAAAAAAGAAAGATCCCAAACATAGCAACAACCTTCACAGTGAAAACAATGAGATTTTCAGAATTGCTGTCTACCAGCTCCACCACATGGTAAAGTAGTAATTTACAGTTCACTTACTAAACAGGATAATTTTAAATTATCGCAGTCTGCTCAATGTCTTCAGCAGATAACACCTCCATGGAGGAGCCCCAAAGATTGAAACTGTGACAAAGGCTCAGATGAAGATGGATTTTGACAGACTATCACTCATGTTCTGTGAGATCAAACGATCCAATTTAGATGAAAAGCTGTCTAACTCTGTAGGGTGGAGAATCACCTTTTCCTATGCATGTGTAGGACTGTGGAGCTTGATGTCTGCTTGGAGATTCTACGTATGAACCTAATTTTTTTTCCTAATTAGTAGAAGAGAAATCCCCTAGAAGCAGAGACAAAAAAAAGAAGGACCACATAGAAACTGTAGTGAAGTAAAGTCCTCCTCACTATGCCAAGAGTCCACCAACCTTTGGAGATAAAGTACCCTGTTGTATTTGATCAGGAGGTTAAGACATGAAGGTAGATGCTTCAATGTTGGCCCTGCTCGTTTTATTTTTCTGGGGGATGAGCCTTACATTGTACTGAAAATGGACTTTTGTGATTCCAGTAGTCTATCATAGCTGATATCCATAGTCTTCACATGGGGAGAGGTTCTCAGCAAAGGAACCCAATGGATCTGACATGCAAAAATGTATGCATGGTTCATTAAGTCTGTTACCAATAACACAAGTTATATCTTGATTGTCCTAAATCACACTATTGGATCAATGAGAGAGCTAGATATTTCTTTTCTTTCTAGTTAAAAACTCAAAATGCTCATAGCCTGTAATATGATTTGGCTACAGCGCAAATAATGCTTCCATTCAGAAAACTGCAGGAACTTTGGGCATCCTCGTTCCTCATTTTCTTTTAACAGATTTAGAGGCCTTATTCACTCACTTTTGTAAATTATGGTGTTGATTGCTGTATTTCTCTCTATCTATACCTAGGATATGGTTATACACTCTTTACTTGGAAATAACATTCTGAGGCAAGTCAAGTCAGCAAATACTATTTGCAAAATATTTTAGGAAACTCATGAAATGTACTCAAAGTGCAAAGTGGTATAATCATTATCATAATTAGAAAATGTACCTAGCTCAGTCAAGTTTTGCTTTACAAATATCACATAAAAACAATAATGAAATTATTGGTCAAATCAAATTGCTGAAGAAAGTCCTGATGTTTCTGTTGGACTACTTTTCATTTGAATTTGTCCAGCTTTCTTCTAGCTGTGTTCTTATAAAATAACGGATTCTTTATTATTAAAAACTTCAACGTTCAAACACAGAAGCATTTTGCCTTTTTGTGACTTCCCAGTTTTTACACATAATTCTACTTTTTTACTATAATCTGCACTTTTAATATAATCCAAGAAATTATGTTCTAATTCTATTTTCATATCTAGAACAAAATTTAATTATATGAATACAAGAAGTATATCCAGCTATTTTCTGACACCTCTGTGAACATTTATGAGGCAATTCAGACAGTGGAGGCAACTAGTAGTATGTTTGTGCCAGAGAAGACAGGGAAGATTAGGATTTATAGATTTATCTTAAGTAAGGCAGAACATACTTGACTTCAAATCTCAACAAGAAAACACACTGTTTGTGTATCTGCATAAATGTGAAGGAGCATGTCTGAGAGACAGAACATTGTGTAAACTATAAGAAAATAGAGAACATTGGTTCGTGATCACTGCTATTTTGACTTCTAAATATATTGGACTTTGGTGGCCACATTTTCCACTTCATTCAACAATAGTCTGCTCTCTCTAGGCAGTGATTTTTCATTTACTAATGATTCACAAGTTACCATGAAATAAATAGTCTCATAAACTTAACTAATATTTACTTTAAGATAGTGCAGTAGAGCTTGTCCCATGGGAGATGAAGTAGGAAAACACACATATAGTACAGAAGACTAATGTACATAAAAATCTGGAGATGGGAATTAAGTGAGAGAAGTGGCCAAAAGAGGTTAAAATATTTTAAAACAATAATTCTACTTCGTTGAATTAAACAAATAAACAACAAAAACAACAACAAAAAAAAACAAAAAATCATATGTCCAAATTATTATTGTGGATTCAGATCAAATTATTTTTATTTAATTGGGTTTTATTTGCTTTCTAAAATGTCCATTAAGTTGAAAATTCTTTATTTCATTTAGAGATTTTTGCTTTGAAATTAAGTATTTTGGGTTTCTTTTTGTGTTTCTCTGTGGGTTATCCCATTGCCCTCTATTATCTTTGATATTCTGGCTGCACAGTTTTTCATAAAATAAGCATAAATAAAAAACAGTTACTTCAGTGAAATTTATTCTAATGGCCTTTACACTGAACAATGTCTTCTTTTGTTTCTGTTTGAGATGACATAAAATTTCAGATACTACCTATTTTGGCATGGAGAAAAAAGACCCTCTTTCCTTTATAACTTTTCAGTTTGTCTCATCTTTAAGGGTGAAAACCATGAAACTTTTCAGTCTAATCATTCTTCACATCATTCCTTGATAAAATTCTCAGCAGTCAACAGAGATTTAAGAAGAAAAATAAGATATTCTCTGTGCTGTGTTTCAACATTTGGTAATATATTTTATGTTTGCTGCTAGGATTTTTGTCAAATAAGGATTTGATTTTTGATTAGGTCTTTCCTTGTGATTGCATCTTTAGAGCTGGAATGTGCTCTGATGTGCTAGGATATATCAAAGAACAGCTTCATTATATTCATAGTCTGAGTACTGAAAATAAATACAGAAGTGAGGCAAAGAGTAAAAATGCCTCTCAGTTTGGGGAAAAGACAGGTCCACATTTATACTTGTCACTTAGCTGAAGTCTATTGCAAATTTACTCTAAGTGACTTAGAATTCTTAGAATTCTGATTGTCGCCCAGGAAAAAATGTTAAGTGTCCTTTCAAATGAAAAATGCTGCGTGGGTTTTTTAAGTGAATTGTTGCGTACAAGCTGAGCTATTGTGTGGAAAGAGAAAATTGTATTTTTAAGGTAAAACAGTACAATGCAGCAGTTCACCTTTTGGGGTTTATATATGCACACACAAAATAATAGGATACAGTATAAAAGCGGCATCATTCAACAAGCTTCCTGAGGTATGCAACTTGCCCATGGCAGCTTTTCCTCCCTTTTGGTCCTTCTCCCCATAGGAGGTGACAGGCTGACATTTGAAAGAGCCTTTATCAGAGGAGCCTGCTGTTACCCCCAAATTTATTCTGCTCTTGTTGGTTGCAAAGGAGGCTGGATACTTTCACACTAATTGCTGCAACCTGTCAGTTGCAAGATTTAGGGACTGGGTTTTCTTCAAGGGGATCTAGATCCTGTAGGGATGGCTATGGGATTGGCAGACACCTCTTGTGGGTCATTTTCTCACAGAGCAGAGAACCAGCCCGTAGCAGGATAAGCCGGCCATAAACATCTCTGTTTTGACCAAATAGCTCTGTTTTGACAATGACAAAGCATCTGCTGAAGGAACAGCTAGTGAGAGAAAGGGGGTGAGATAAGGGATTGTAAAGGGATTGAAGCAATGGGCATAGTTTGGGGCAGAGAGGTCAGTGGCTGGGGACAGGCAGGACAGCAAGAGCTGCACAGAAATATTATAGCATTGGATAAGTGGAGGATGAAGTGGTCAGGGACTTTCACTGTGGTGTCCTTGACATAAAGTTCTTGAGACTAAATGGTTACACAAGAGAGTAGAGAGATGATGCTCTAGATTATGCTCAAGAGTCCAACGGTAGGATACTTTTTCTGTCTCTTGGACTACCCGGAACAGTCCCCAGCTGCTTAAATCAGATCAGACTCTCACATCTGCATTTCTGACAGACCAAGTAAGTGACACCATCACCAGATTAACTTTCCTGTTAGATCTGTTTGTCTTCATATATATAATTAAGTATTCCTTGGTCTATAGACACTGTAATGGGATTTGTCTCATGCAATACAGACATCTATATAAGTCAAAGTTTCTATACTAGTTAGTGGAGAGAAATAAACACCATACAGGCAATTCATCAGACCTATTTTTTAGCCAAAGATTAAATTAATATATAGCACACACAGGATCAAAAGAAGTGAAAGCTCTTGATTTTGGGAGCTGAAATTGGAAAAGAGCTATGTAGAAGAACAACTTGTCAAAAGAAGCTGTATGATATATGCAACCAGGGAGAGCTCTGTATGATGCTTATGTGAACATTAGTCCATGAACTTAATGTCATTCCTTATTTGCTGAGGAAATTCAAGTCCTCTCCAGGTGCCAAGCTGCCAGCCAGCCATAACAATACTTTATCCTCAGTTTTGGTTCTACTCCAAGTTAGCAGGTTTCTGACACATGATATATATTGACAAGCAGAACTTCCCGAACAGCATCTTGAGAGCTACATAGCTACACTTCATTAGCATACTAAACATAGACACGGGGAGCTCTTTGGAAATATGTTTGGATCAGGGAAAATTTAGAAGAGATAAATTAATAATTGATAAATCAATAAATGCAGGGAGTGAGTCTGCTGTCCTTTGTAAAAGCAATAGAATATAGACAGTTCAGTGGGTGACTGACTTTTGAAAGGAGCTGGAGTTGGCAAGGGGGAGGGAAGTAAAATTGCATTTAGCTACATAAATTATAAAACATTCTGATATCTCATATAGAAAAAGAAGTAATTTCTGTGTTCACAAGTGTAGTTTTTAGTATAAGGGTGGCTGGATGCTTTTATCCAGAAAATGTTGAAAATTGAGTGCAATTACCTACTATCCACATTCTCAAGCAGCATCAATCTCTGTATCTGAACATCTCATGTAACTTCAAAGAAAAACATAAAACACTCCTGTGTTTACTTCGTTTATAGGGATTTGCTTTTGGTTTTATTTTTTTTTTCAACTGAAGGCAATTATGCTGGAAGGTCCACATCAAAGAAAATGCCAACCTTAGGCCTTTTTGCACTATCCAGGACTGGACAGGAAATGCAATAGATATTCATCTATTTTGGTATCCCATCACATGCACTGGACAGAGAATGGTCTGCAGTATTGATGGTGGTGAGGTTAAAGTCTGCATTTTCTTAGAAAAGCTGGATATCATCATAACCAGCTGTTCTGATTTGCTGACTGTTTATTAACATCTTTAGTAATTATGCATGGCAGATTTCATGAGAACACAATCATGCAGCTTGTGTAAATTAATGCCTCCAATAAAGCCTGCCTAAGCTTATAGAGTTAGATGCTTTGTTAAAGTGCATTTTTCCTGTTAAAATATTTAGCGGTTTCAGGCATACGCCCCCACTCAGGCACAGGCTATGCATGTTTTCTATGCTCATTCTGCATGAGAAACTCTCTTTGACCCAAATAAGTGTCCAGGGTATGGTTCATATGCTAAGAATATGGAAGTTTACTTGAGAATATGTTCATTTTCTTTACCCTCCTCCTACACCAGTGAGGAGGGTAAAGGGTGTTCCTGCTGGATGGTCTAAGTGCAAATGGATTGACCTGGACCACTGAAGTCAGTGACAGTTTCATCTCTGAATGAAATGAGAAGAAATCTTCATGCCCACGGCTGGCACCAGATGCCCCTGATTCCTCTGATGTGTGTGCCCAGGGAAGGGTCCTTCCCTTGTGTCTGGAAGGATCCCAAAAGACAGGAAATTTCCCTTGTCTTCAGTCTCCTTGTGTTTCTCAGCAAGCACATTGAGGTTGGAAAGAAGACTTTCTCAAATGCCATTTATTGGCCTGTCACATCCAGCCCAGACAGTGCCATGCAGTGCACTTTAGCATAGGATTTATCTTACCTCACTTCTGTAGCTACACACCCTGTATGAGAAATTGTGCAAGTGTCCCTATATTAAGCAGAGAGAAACAAGCATGACCTCAAGGTTATTTGTCCCATCTTTAGACAAGAATGCAGCAAAGAAATTATCTTCTGGATGTACAATTATTCACCTTACAAATTACTTCAAAGCTTGTCTTAGAAAAGGCCATAGCAAAAAAAGAGTTTGCATAGCTGGATAAAATCCCTTAATTCAAGAGCTAGAATCCTAAAATATATTTTTATTCAGTGACAGACAGCCATAGGAAAAGATAACTCTGATATGGATAAAAAACCCCTAGGTGTCCTACTAAGGATTAAGAGGTCAAGTTCTTTTCTTCTTTTTTTTTCCTTTCTTTTAAAAATATTTTTTATAATCTTCTTCAGGAAGGAATCATTAAAACCAGGCAGTGGTTTTTAGAGAGAAGTTCATCTAGTCCTGTGGCATTTCAGTCAAGGCATCAAAATTAAAACATTTTCACAGTTTTTATTTTGTGCTCTCTTCCTGAGCCTACTTGGAAAATGTCAGCATGAAACAGCTCTTTTTAAAAGAATATTCATTAAATTCTTAAAATGCCAAAACATCAAGACCCCCATAACTCTGGTGTATATTTAATGCCACATCCTCTACAGAAATGCAGGTCCAGGGCAGATCTTATTTTTTTTCACATGACCCACACTGCCCAATTTTCAGCCTGAAAGTACATATGAATCCTGCTTTGAAAGTCCCTGTTACACAGAGAAGGTACTGCTTTGGTATGCAGTATCAAACATTGTCGTTGCAATGTTTTGAACTATATCCATGTTTCATCTCAGAGATGGCTGCTTTACATTAAAGTAATTCCACTATAAACAGTTTGTTACGAGCTTAGGGTAGTTCTAAGCTGTACGCTCAGCAGCATATTCTGTTTATCAGCTGTTGTGACATCTTGCTGTTTCTAGTTCTATAACCCTACACACACACATATATATATATATAAACATATGCACACTTGCACATACTTAGAAAACATGTCCATAGGTCTTAGCACAAGCATCATCGTACACAGCCAGAACAAAACCTCTGGAGGGCAGAAGTTTTATTTTTCCATAGATGAAGCCCAGCACAAGGCAAAGATTCCAGTTGATTTGCTCTCTGTCTCTGTGAGTATAAAGATATGCAACCTAGATGGGTGAGCAGTAAACTCATGTTCCAGAGCTAACAATTCCCTTCTTCTTGATCCATCTGCTGACAAAAGAACTGTCTTTCTCTTTTTATTTTGTGGATGATGATCCTGTTCACGAGGACAATCTCATTTCACCCTGGACAATACAAGGGTGTTATATTCTTTAAATTTCACATTTTTGCCTATTATAGATTGTTGTCACATACCTCTGCGCAAAATGAGTATAGGAAGCATGGGGAATACAACAGTATATTTATTGGCACTGCCTTTATATTCATGCAAATAATGATGCAAAATGAAAGGCAATGGTGAATTATGTACCTTGGGGCAGGTTGTGAGACTTTACATGCAACATTGATTAATTACTCACATAAACAGCCTGATTAACTGTAGTGAGATTATAATCAAGTCTCAAGTCTTTTGTTTGAACAACAGTAAATCAAAGGAAAGTGCAAAGGTAGAAATAGAGCGCATGTTGGTTTGCGTAAACACACATCCCCAAAGAATAAGTGGAAAGGAGGAATAAATGTAAGCCTGTTAGTTTTCCTTGTATTATCAAATGTGTGGACAAATCTGTGATTTATATTCCATATTTTGGATGCAACCAGTCAATGTGTGCTGTGCAGCTGCAACATAAAACTTTTTTTCAAAGAGAGCTAATGCTAAAGAAAAATATTGCAAATATGTGACCTGTGTTCTGGTTTTGTAAAATATTTTTCTAATTTCATTGCTCCAGGATAGAGCTTTATGACTTAAGCCAAAATCGTTGAAAAATGTTGCTGCTTTGCTACTGCAGGCAAAATCTGTACAGAATAGGATTTATAATATACACAAACTCTCAGACAGTTCCTTTAAACTTACGGAAACTCCTATAATAGAGTTTTACTGAAGTCCAAAATAAGTCCTGGCCAAAGTTTTTGCTGAATCTGTTGAATTCTAAAGCAGGCCTGGGTCTCAGCATGATTTTCCTACTGTCTCCTGAACAAAAACCACCTTATATTCCACCCAGGAGCATAACCAATAAAACACACACAATAAGATGTATAGAAATCCATCTCTGCCTGCCTAATGAATTTAATCGAGATCAACAGTTGTGTGAGATCAGTTTTGGCAGAAACTTGTGCAGGTGCAAATTTCTATTGTTGTCCAGTCAAATTATCGAACAGGGGTTTTCTTGTGCTTGTACAACCTCTACCTTTTTAACAAGTGAAGAGTGTATGTTTTAGGCACAATATAGTAGGTGATACAAAGCATATGGGTGATACACATCATGACAGATGTAATTCATGTGTTTTGGGTTTCTTTCTGAAACTTTTTGAAGAATAACAGGTATACTGCTGTCCTACAGCTGTTCTAGCTTTATCTCCCAAACATGGATGTTGTCTGTGAAAAGAGGTAAGAGAAAAAGCCACAGAAACTTGCATTTGTCTGAGAAGAATCTTTTTCCCTCAAAGTGTGGGTATGTGTCTAGCTGCATTCAGTGTTATGTACATCAGCCAAAGAAGACATTGGCAGTTATCTCACATTTTCCTCCTTCCTATTACCCTCCAGCACTGGAACTACTTGCTACCA